>JAUZNC010038069.1:0-18436 GCA_034780395.1 Vannuccia rotundouncinata | reverse complement strand
TAATGTTCTACAAAATGAAATAACTTTCTATAGTTTTTATATAGAAATATTTCAGTCTGCTTTGACGAATTCAAATGGTTTGAAAAGTAAATGTGCGCGCTAATAGTTTATTTAGTAACCCGATTAATTTGAGAATTGTATAACAGCCAATAAAAATCGAGAATTTGAATTTTGTGAATTTTCACAATTCGAAATTTTACATAGCCGTTTCTAGCAAGAAACTTTTGAATCTATACACCCGGGCACAAATGGTTAAACAAACATGAACTTTTTATCTGCATGTCAAGAGTATTAAAAGCCCTTTAAATAATGAATAAGTGTGACTAGAATATTATGAAAACAAAATCATTATTGATAACTCTGAAAATATAGAAATAAAATTCTCCAATGGTATATGCATGATCATAAGGTTTGCAAATTTTGAATTCTGGAGCAGTATTTTTGTTTGTATACAGAAAAGAAGACAAATATAGATGTATAATTATTCATTATTAACCAACGGTGTATATAGTTCATGAACTATAAGCCATATGAACAGTTGGATACAAAATATGTGGATGTATATATATATGTACAAAATATATAAATTCACCAACTGGATGCAACAGTTACATGTGCACATTATAGATATATTTGAGCATAAATTAAAAAAAAATATTTTTAGTATAAAAATAGTGTGCATATAAATGGAAGCTATATAAAATGGAATAGCATACAAAATATATAAAACCATATTCCTAAATAATGCATTAGATCACATATAATTAATAATGTTTGTGTTCCCTATATGAAATATTATCAAAAGTATACATTAACAACACATAAAAAATACTTATAGTTAAAATTAAGTATTAAATAATTTTAAATATAAGTTTTACACATTAAGTCATATGTATATTAGTTAAAACTTTAAAAGCCAATTTTTATTAAAATGTATGCATATTATAAAGACCATTAATAACGTAGTGGCGTACGTTACGTGGTTTTGATATAAATAAAATATATAATTCTAATTTCAAATTACGCTAAGATATTGCCATGGATATAAATAATATTTAAAAAAATAAAAAAATTGTCTCATATTTAAGATAATTAAAATAATAAGAACGCATTTCAATGCACAATTAATTTTTTAAGACATTTAAATTAGACTAAAAAACATTGTTTAAATGCGAAATTTCCGTTTCAGGCACTTTTTTTTAATTTGTGGCTACTTCAAGTTTTGTCACGCCAAAAAAGTTAATATTTAATATTTTATTATTCATTTTCTTCTTCATTAGTCATAAAATTAACAATATCTATTTTATAAGAAATTAAATGTTTCTCCATGAAATTTTTTTGTGAATAATTTTACATAATATGTTAATTGGTTGATATATTTTGTATCTTATTCTGAATTCAAATTTTGTAAACCTTTTTTGTTAAAAAGTTTGTTTAGAATATAAGTTTTTGGAAGCTTTTTTTTAATAGAAAATATCTTATAATTTTGTTCTATGGATGTCTATCTAAATTTACTAATTGAGAAATTGATTTAGAATAGAAAGTAAATATATATATAAATAATACATGGCAGCCAGTTAAGTATACATGTCATGTAAATATATCATGAAATTACACCATATAGCCATAGGCAATTTGTTCTAATTTTCTGTAATTCTTTGAAAATTAGGACTATCCTAATTATTTGTATGCTGCATCTTCAGCCATCCAGCATTTGATGTCTTTTGTATGCTGGATATTTTGCCTTTTCCTTTTGATTATCCATGAACCTGCATGTATTATCCTAGGGCTACAAGGAATGTAGGTTGTTTAAGAACCTTTAATTTTACAAAAAATATGTTATATACACTACTAAGCAATTTGCAGGGATGTGAATCTTCAGCAATAAATTTCTTTTTATTCTGATATTAGGTCCCCTTTATAGGAATATGGACCCCAATTTTGTTTTTACTTTTGTAGATTTTTAAATTAATATTCCCCCACCCCCCTTGAATTTGTTTAAATATTGGGTGCATTTTACCAGTCTGCCCTAATTACTATTAAATATGTGCTGCACAAATTACCAATTTTCATATTATTTTCATGACTACTTTTATATTTTTTATTAAAAAATAATAATTCTATTACAAAAAATAACTAATATATATAAATATAAATTTATTGAATTGAACTGTTGTAAATAATGATCTATTAAAAATCATTTACTTTTTAATATTAAGTAAATATTTTATTATATTATGCTTATATATATATTAGATTTTTTAAAATCAATTAGTAAAAGGGGAATTTATAGTAAGTAGAAACCAATTTGTTATAATAAGTAAGACAAGACATTAATAGTAATTGTATATTAGCCAGTTTTATGTAAGAACAGTGCAAGATGCATCTATATATAAACAGAAGACTCAAGACAGCACATTTATCTTTGATTGATTGATCCTCTTGACAGTTTTTGGCTTGTATAAATAGTGTTTAAAAGAGTGCCAACTATAAATATCACTTGCTGTTATAATGTGCCTGACTCAAATATCTACATATATGGTTGGGTGTCCATATGTTGGAAAAAATTTTTATGGACCCATCCATTTGTAAACATTTCAATTTATAAAATCTATGTCTTATACATTTACATCTTATATATTTCTACAATGAATGTCCCTGGTCAGTTGGAAGAATTTTCAGCTGTTGACAACAATTTTTTGATGCTAAAAGATTGTAATTTATTAGAAATTATACCTTTATTTCATGTATAATAAAAAATAGTGTAATATGTTATTTTATGTTACAAAAAATAGAAAACTGAGCAAAGAAAAATCAATCAGTTTTGAACAAAATATGAATGATTTGTAATGAATAGGATTGTTTAATGATTTGTAGTTTATAATATAACAATTAGACCATTTATGGAGGACGTCCACAATTGGTCACTACTGTCTGACCATTTGTGGACCTGACTGTTTGTGGACATTTCCATAATTTAAATGATTTCAATGTCCACAAATAATCAAACAGTCGTGACTGATTGTGGACATGTCCTCCAAACACTGTCTGATTGTGATATTATAAACTACAAATGATTGAACATTCCTATTTTTGTTCAAAACTGAGTGATGATTTTTCTTTGCACAAATTTAATATTTTTTATTATACATGAAACAAAGGTATAATTTCTAATAAATTACAATCTTTTAGCACAAAAAATCATTGTCAACAGCTAAAAACTCTTCTGACCAATCATGGACATTCATTGTAGATCATATAAGACATAGATTTTATAAATTGAAATGTCCACAAATGGTTGCCAACACATACACTTAGTCACAATACTGAAATTAAGAATGTATTATCAAAACATATGGACAACTTTTATGTGGTTGTTAATATGTGAATCTTATTATATATAGAGAATTATATTTTTGATGGTCATAAAACTGCTTAATATTTGTTGACAAGACATATAACTTTAATTATCTCACTAATAAGTATTGCCCTGTTTATTATAAATTAAAAATTCCTATATGCTATACTATATTAATATATAGACATTCAAACATGTACTTGTAATCATCTAGTCATCTTGACAGTAAGAGTCCATACATATTGTTAATTAGGTTAGTGTAATGAAGGAGTTTATTTATGTTATCCATTCAACCCCTGTGGATCTCCTCCTTAAGGACTTGAGGGAGAAGGGGACCCAAGTGCCCTCTAAAAGGCACAAGGGGTTGGCAAAGACCAAAGTGTCTGCATGTGATGATGAGGTATTATATGTAATGATGCTTCAAATTTTTTTGCGTTTGGTGCAAATTTATAGGATACACTGACCATGTAGCCATGACACCCCTACTGACTTGTTGCAAAATATATTTCAGGCTGAAAGGTCATTTTTCTAATACATCTAAATATGAAATTTTTATGTTCTCAGGTGTTTAGAAAATCTAAAAAATGACAAAATGTCCATTTTTGCCCAGTTTAGACACTTTTTTCCCAATACCTAGTATGTCAAAAGGACACTAATTTTAGTGCATAATTATTAATACTATAACAAATAATATAACTCTAAACTGAACATTTCTTTAAACATTATTTAAAACTATTAATTTGAAAATGTCTATTTCTACTTTTGACTGCCAAGATCCATACATTTCAAAAAGTCAGATTTTTTTGTAAAATTTGTAAAATAAATTTTATTGACATTTTTATTCTCATTGTTTGCTAAATAGACAATTTTATCAACAATACTACATTTGTAGTGAAGGATCTTATAATATATAATAGTACAAAATATTTTTTTTTATAGAATAAATCTAAATTCCAATTTAATAAGCTAGATATATATATCACAGGCATGGATGGGAATCTTTAGTTTTTTTTATCTAAGGGGTCATTCTTGAGGAAGACAGATATCTGGTGAGAAATAAAAGGGGTCTGTGTTTCAAGCCAGAATTCATCTGTATATTTCTAATTTTTGTTGCACCATTAATTAAAGTTCTTACTAATAGCTCGATTTTTAATGATTTGTCAATAGCTTGTTTAAAATTAATATTACAGCTATTTCAGACTGTTTCAGTTTCTCATAATAATGATTTTCTTAGGGACCTGGTTTTTATGATTTCCTGTTTCCAGTGTTTATGAGACTAAGATATTTGATACTCACTCAGTGGTCTGTGTTTTTTAGCATTTAGATTATTTTTTAGAAACTTATTCAATTATATGTATGTGAAAATAGTAATGTTTGTGATGCTCACTGGGTGAATGCTCTTTATTCATCACAAATTGCAATGACCATTTCGAAAAGGTTGAGTTTACCCACCCTATTTTTTTACTGTTCCATTTTATTTCTTAGTTTTCTCACCCTGTATTAACAGTGAGAAGATTAACAGTGCATGTAGTTGTAATTGCAAATGGCTCTGTTTTTACTCAACCTCTCATCATCACCCCTGAGTAACTCAAGATGGGGGTTCAAAGCCAATGCAAAATTCATCAGTTACAAAAAGAAGAGATATGTAAAAGGGAAGAGGAAGTGGAAGCAAGAGAGGAGAAAGCATCAGTGATAATCACAACTGATGCTGATTTGAACACAATAAAATTTGCAGGACCTGAAGGATAAGGAGCGGAAACATGAAGAAAAGCTGAAGGATGCAGAAAGGATCAGGTTGGAATCTAAGGTGGCCTTGCAGAAGGTTATTGGGGCATTGTCTGCTGCAGCAACAAAGGAGATGATGGTTATAAGCAAAAAAGTGAATTTCTTTGTGAGAAAAGCAACCGAGAAGTCCCTCAGAACAGCACCTGAAGCCTAAAGAGTCCTCCACACTGAAAAGAAGAATTGTAGGCACAATGTGTGACTCCAATGTCCAAAATTTCAACAAAAAGAAAGAAATGGAAGTCTGACATCCCTTGAGTGTTCCTTGGTGTTTATGTGTACATAGTTTAGTATTTGATGTGTGTAGGCACTTAACTTTATCAAATTACTAATCTGCTTATTTTGTTAACATGAATGAATGTATGTATGTAAATTGGTGCTTTTTGTCAATACATAGATGCTATGATATACTGAAAAATCCGGCGTTTTCATTATTTGTATAGGTATAATTAACAGTTATCACAACACTGTTAATGTAAACAATAAAATAAATACCACCAAATATTGTTTAAAATGTCCACCAATTTGTATTTGTTTTTATTACTAAAAAATATATAATATAGCTACTGGTGAAATATACTAGTAAATGTTTTACACAATTGTAATATTTAAAAAAAAAATTTTCAAGAATTACTTTAAAAAATGACTTACATAAAAACTCAGTGTCAACTTTATACACTAATTTCAACTGGCATGTCATTTATTCAATGGAAATTTTATACTCAACATACTCAATAAATAACATGTAGACTAAATTAATCAAAACAATGAATACTTAAAATATAATAGTAAAGGAGAGATTGATTTTTTTAATGATACAATTTGTTGAATAAAAGTTTTAATGTTCATCTTTTGGAAAAATTCCTTTCAATTAGTCATCTAGATTTTTGTAACAATTGTTTGTAAATTTATGCTGACCATTTCTGTCTAATTATTTATTATATAATTTAACTATATAAAGAATGGACTATAAACTGCATTAAATTCTTATTTCAAAATGGATAATAGATTTTCCATTTTAATATAAAAATGTATATTTTATATATAAAATTTCTGTTAGTAATGTTAATAACAAAATTCTAGCATGTCATAGTTTTTACTTGTTAAAAGTACAATTTAATGTATATAGTTATTCAGATTTTTATCAAATATAAATAAGTTCATCATAAAATCACAAAAAATTGTAATTGATAGTGATTCATAAAATTAGATTATAAATATCAATTAATTAAATAATGTGCCCTTCTTTTTTGTTTAGAGTCAATGTTTTCATTTTTTTCTCATGATTAATTTTAATAAAAAGAAAGTTTTAGTAAATAGTAACTTATTTTATATTGAAAACTGTTTTCAGATATGGTTGAATCAAGTGATTTTGATACTCTTTTGGGACTTCTTCAAAGTACAGATAACGATCAGAGATCAAAAGCAGAGGTCTGTAAATTTATTTGTATATAGTTACACAGACGTGCGTTCAATTCATTCATATTTGTAATTACAGGAAACATTTGAAGCAATCGCTGCCCCCAATCGATTGAATTTATTGTTACAAGCTGTGGGAGCTCCAAATGGAAATATTGAGGTAATCAAATTTGTATTATTTAAATTGTGGAAAAAAGTTGTTTATAAATTTTATTTAGAAAAAAATTGTATTGTTTTAAGATTAATTAAATATTGATTACATAATTTGTTTGTTCCAGTCACGTTCCCTTGCAGCAGTTCTTCTTCGACGTTTACTTGTAAATCAATATGAACAGGCATTTAGTGAACTATCTCAAGAAGCAAAAGTTGCAGTTAAGCAAGAACTTCTAAATTGTCTCATTCAAGAATCGACACAAGTCATGAGGAAGAAAATAGCTGATGTTGCAGCTGAATTGGCAAGGCAGCAGTTCGGTAAGAATATAATGTGGCACTTTTAAGCATAATTTTTAAATATGCTTAAAAGTGAGCGATTTAATTTTATCTAATTCTATAAAATGAAAAGGTAATTTTATGATTTTATTAAAATTTTACTCAACCGTGTTGTTACTGCATGATATGATAAACTCGTAAATCGATTGATATTGTAGTAGGTGCAGTTTACTAATAATCTAAATGTACTTATATATGTAGCATTTCACTTTGACAAATAACTCTAAATTAGTTTAATGTAAATTTCAAACAACAAGTTTACAAATTAGTTGTTCGTTAAACTATGTTTCATAATATTTATATTATTGAAACGATTTGATATATAAACTGAACTCACTATTTACTTGGTATTGTTTATCTTTATCTAGATTACATATTATTATATCTTTATTTTAATTTTTCAGATGATGACAATATTAGCACATGGCCTGAATTTATCAAATTCTTATTTGAGTGTATGCAGTCGCAAAACAATCATCTTAAAGAGACAGCACTCCATATGTTTACAGCAGTACCACTTATATTCGGTGAACAGCAAACAGAGAATTTGCCTTTAGTGGGACAAATGTTAGGTGTCGCCTTGAGTGACGCTCAACTGCCTGTGAGGATCAATGGAGTTCGAGCACTCTCATCTTTTGTTGTCAGTAATGCTGATGAAGCTTCTGTCACACATGCTTTGAAGGAACTGATGCCGCATGCTCTCCAGGTTTGAATTTGTGTACTTTTAATATATCTCATTGATAATTTTTTCACTGTATACAGATGTAGGAAGATTTTTTATAGTTAGTACTAGTAATCAGTAAAATATGCCATCTATATTCTTTATTGTAAGTCTTTTTGCCTTTTTGTTTTGATTCGATTTTGTTTATATTAAACATATCTAAGTAAACATAATATTAATTTATAAACGACTTGATAAAGTCTCCATAATTTTTTAATATAAACGAGTGTAATGTTAACTCGTATATATATTTAAAAGTGTAAAATAATTGCCAAATAAATTGTCAGAAATTTTTGTATTGCTGATGTTAGAGCATACTGAGTAATTTATTTATTACCCTGTTTATAAGAGCTTTTAGGAGTTATTAATAGATATTAAAATAAAGCTATTACTCAGTCAGTACAAAGTGAATAAGCGATTAATTTGTCAGGATTTCATTCAATAGCCCGAGAGATATCTTAGTTTATTCAACCAATAATTAATCGTGATGCTTTAATGTCATTTGTTTACTGTTAATGCACTATCAGTGTATTTGCACATAGAAGCCCTATTGTTACTATATTTAATTTTGATGAATCATTTTATAATAGTCTTCTCTAAAACTTTTGCCGTACGATTAAACTAAATACATTATCAGAAATTTTTGTATTGCCGTTGTTCAATACATTTATTTTTACGTAGTAAGGGTGCATACCGTGTGTTTCTTATATCAAAAGCTGAATAGAGCTTTTAGAAATTATTTAATTGAGACTACCGATTATTCAGTCAGTACAAAGCGAATAAGCGATTATTTTGTCAGGATTTAATTGATTCAATAACCCGAGAGATTTTTAAGTATATACAACCAACATTATTAATCGTGATGTTTTAGTATCAATTATTCACTGTTGTTGCACTATCAAAGATTTTACATTCAAGCCTTACTGTTTATGTAATATTTGATTTTGTTGAAGCATTTTATAATAGTTTTATCTAAAACATTTCCATACAAATGATAATGCTTTTATAGCAGCTGTGACAAAAAATATTCTGCTGATTTGTTTTTAGGTAGTATAACAATACAAATATGAGGGAAGGATACAATTTATCTATGCCAAAAGAATGGAATGTTTTCATTCTTCAAATTTTTCGAACCATTGTTCTAGATACAAACCTAAATAGCCATTTTTCTCGAATTTGGTTTCGTTACCAATAATTATAAAGAACATTTATTTTAGATAGTATACATTGTTGTATTAAAATATTATATTTATTTGTGTGGGGTTTAATTGACAATTAATTTCTGTTTTTGACGTATGTTAGATTGAATATTTTGTGCTAGTCTTAACAGTAACAGTCATACAACTCTATCAGTAGACTTCGTCTATTATTATGAAATGTTTACTTGTTCTACTTGTTGTTTACTTCTTACATTGCATAAAATCGATGAATTTAGATTAGTTGTCCCTTTTCAGGCTATTGCTGCCAGTATTCAAGCTGATCCAGACGATGATACACTTCTCAAATGTCTTGTAGACATGGCAGATTCAGCCACAAAGTTTGTTCGACCATACTTATCTCAGACAATTGAACTTTGCTTTAAGGTATTTAAAAATATTACAATTTAAATACATATAAAATATCTACAGAATAGTTTGAAATAATATTTATACTGTCAGTTATCACTGCAATTGTTCTCTACTATGAGTTGTATCTTATAATTTTTGTTTATAATTATAATTATTCATTTATAATTATTGTATTTTACCTTAATATTTTGACAATAATATTATTATGAATAATTCTTTTGTAGATTCTACAAAACAGTGAAATGGAGGATATGCAACGTCATTTGGCATTAGAAGTGATTGTCTCTTTGGCTGAAAAGGCTCCGGCAGCAGTTCGCAAAGCGGGCAAATATATCGAGCCTCTTATTCACACATTGATTAAGATGATGACCGACTTGGACGAGGATCCAAACTGGTCCACATTGGACGAACCGGAAGAGGATGACGATTCAAGTAATGCAGTGACGGCAGAGATGGCTTTGGACAGGTTCGCTTGTGCCATGGGCGGACAACGTGTTCTTAATGTGATTGTGCAGACCATTTCACCTATGCTTATGAGCTGTAAGTCGAGCACAACCATAATTTATATTGCGTCTTAAGGACAAAATTTATTTTTTCAATTTCAATAAATAATTTAAAAGAAAAGATACCTACCAAATAATCTAAACCATTTTCAGGGTTCATACATATCCTGGAATTTTGTCAAAAACTACTATAAAAAATATAAATGTTCTGAAATTTCAATATATTGCCTAATATTTATATATTTCTTTAATAAATACATTTCATGTAAGTCGAGTAATAGTCTTAAAATAGCATTTTGTCAAAATTAAAAGTAATGCATTATTTCAATTTTTTCTAAAGATGATTTATACCTCGATGATTTAGCCATTAGTCTCTTGTTCTTATTAAAAATGTGCATAGCACTGGCTATAAAGAGTGGTAAGGAGGCATTTGAAAAAATATTGACAAAAATGATCCTGGAATTTTGAATATTTTTTCCTGGAAATCCTGGAAATAATTGTATTACAATTATTATAATTACAAACCGCGTTTTATTGTATGAATTACATTTTAAGTACAAAATTGAATGATCCTGTAAATAGGATATTTTAAAGTTACTTTTATACAAATTGATTCAACTATTCAGAACAAAAATTTACTTTGTCTTTTGGTGTTAATTAATTACTTATCTATAACGGTGGCTCCACATGGAATATTCAAGTAGCTGTGTTTTATCAATTCTGTCGAGCCGACGTAAATGATGACCGGGAGAGAACAAATGAATGCTATACATTGTTGCAGGTATATATGTGATTTTTCCGGAATTTTTTTGAATTTTTGAGGCCATAGAGATCATTTTTGTAAAACTTTTAAATCAAGTATAAAATTGATAGGGAAGGGTTTCAAGAAACAGTAATAGGTACACTATTGCTATAGTATGCTTCGCAAATTGTCTATATATTTGTTTCCCATTTTTTTATACTAGTGTTACAATCACAAAAAAATCCGGAGCCAAGCCCCCATATCCCCGATCAGGGTCTCTGCCAACAATAAAACCAAATCGCTCCCCGGTTTCGTTTTATTATTTCGGGAATTAAAACATTTTTTTAAATCAGAGGCCTGTTGATATCAGATAAGAAATATCATCATGATACATTTTCCCGGATCTAACCAAGATTAGGTTCTGCAATAAACTTGTACGGATTAAAAGAAGGTTGGCGTTGACAGGGGCAAGAAATTAGATTATTGATTGAATTTTTGCGCAGGTTGAGTGGTGCAGCTGTAGTTAAAAGCATCCCACTACGTAATACGATAAGAGTGTAGAACATTGTTCTTCTGGTAAACTTGACTAAATTTTATTATGTGATTAGACAATGCATGACAACTTGTCTTTAAAAATAAACTAATGTATGTATTAATAATATATAGTTGGTCAACGTATTATGTTTTGGTTATTGTTGTGTTTAATTATATTAATTTACAATGACTGATTTAGAAAGTTTTTATTAATAATTCCATTCTTGAATCATATTCTTATTACATCGTATGTACGTTGTTCGATTGTATACATTCATAAAAGTATACTTTAATAAATTTAAATAATATATCTGCATATACTTTTTATTACTAAATTTAATATATTTTATAATAGAGAGACCAAACTTCTATTAAAAAAATCGATGAAAAAGTATTCTGGATTACTAATAATTTAGATTTATTTTATGAAAGTCTAGCTTTATTAATAATACTTAGCATATAATTTATAATAATATATGTCTTACCTTTGTATATTAAATAAATTTTAATTGAACAAATACTCGATAAACACAATATTTGATTGTAATGAAAATATTATGATTATTCTTTTTATTGAAAAGAGGATTTAAACAATTATTTATAACAATATCAGAATGAAAAATTATATTCAGAAATGTCAAGTTTAATTAAAGAATCACGTGATGCTCTTATTATAAGTATTTTAAAATAAGACTTCGTTCTGTTTATTAATTCAATCTAAGTAATATTTGAAATAATTTTTATGTGTTTATTATAGCTTCGATTTTTATGAAAAGTTTGAAAGTTATATAATCTAATACATTCTTGAATACTACTCTTGGTAATCTGATAGTATTTTATTTACGTTGAATTATACAATTTTTTAATAATTTTGCACTTAAACAGTGTTACTTTCATTATTTTAAAACGCTCACATAAAATATGTTTATGTCGAGAATTTTTTTGTTTTGTTAATATAATTATTTGGTATTTACCTGGCTTTATTCGCAGCTAACTGGCCCGACCGATATGCTGGCCTAATGGCAGTATCAGCCTGTGGTGAAGGTTGCCACAAGTTTATGGATACGATGTTGGGCTCTATTCTGGATACTATTCTCCCTTTCCTGGCTGACTCACACCCTCGAGTACGATATGCTGCCTGCAATGCTGTCGGACAGATGGCTACCGATTTTGGACCCAAACTTCAAAAGTGTTACCATGCCAAAGTAGTACCAGCACTAATGGCTGTTCTTGATGACGCTGCTAATCCTCGTGTGCAAGCTCATTCCGCTGCGGCCCTTGTCAATTTCAGTGAAAATTGTCCGAAGGTAAACTTTATAATGTTATAACTTTTATAATCCCAAGTAATTTTTATGCCATTACTAACAATATTATTATGATTACTTTTCAAAAGTACGTGGTCATAATATCTACATGTTTTAATTTTTTAATGAAAATTATGTAAAGTGTGTATTTGTATTTCACCATAATCCTAACTCTAGGAAAAGGGCGAAAAACTATTTTTAACACATCATACAAATACAATTTGGTATTATTTTTAATATTAATCACCTTTTAAATTACTCTAATACTAAGTAAATAATTAAATCTGAATTATTAAGCGTTTCTCGTAATTTATATTTTTTCGTTGGCGATACCAAACATTGAAGTTCTAATTTAAATATATTTGATTCTTATTAATCATTTACGAATAGCTAAATTCTAAGTGTTTTGTTGATACTGTATCCTTATTTATATTATTAATTGTATTAGTTGTAGTGATGTAATTATTTTACAGCAATATTATTCTCTGATATCTTTTTATTATTGGATAACATTGTTATCTTATGTTCTTCATTTAATTTTGTATGATGTATCTACACTACAGAACATTCTTATAGAACACCTCGATCAGCTCATGACTAAATTGGAACAAGTAATGAATACTAAGTTCCAGGAGCTTGTATCGAAAGGGGCTAAAATGGTTCTTGAACAGATTGTGACTACTGTTGCATCTGTTGCTGACACTGCAGAAGACAAGTTTGCTCCATACTATGATAGGTCAGTGTTCTGAGTTAATGTTTGCAATGCACAAACAAATATATTTTATTGAGTCCGAAGAAATAAGTGTAAAAACTTTCGGATGATAATATCAAAAATATAACTTAGCTATTCTTAACAGTTAACATTCGGTTTAATTTTATATTTATTCTTCTTTCAAAAACAAGAGAAAAGGTATTCTCAAATATTATCCTAAGCTATCTTTCGACATTAATTCTAGGTTCATGCCTTGTCTAAAGTATATTATGGAGCATGCAGTTCACCCTGACTTGCGTCTTCTTCGTGGTAAAACTATTGAGTGTATCAGTCTTATTGGTCTGGCAGTTGGCAAGGAAAAGTTCGTTCAGGACGCATCTGCTGTGATGAACTTGCTACTAAAGACACAGACACAAGATACTGATATTTCGAGTGATGATCCACAGGTAAGCTTTTAATCTCCTAAAGCAGGTAAACTACTCAACTGCATTAATACTGTTGATTCATTCTCTCAACACAGGTCACTTACATGATCAGTGCATGGGCACGAATTTGCAAATTGATCGGTAAGGACTTCGAGCCCTATCTGCCGGTTGTGATGGGTCAGGTTCTTAAATCCGCCCAAATTAAGCCGGAAGTATGTCTGATGGACAACGAGGAAGCCGATACCACTGATAATGATGTTGATTGGCAAATTGTAAAAGTTGGGGAAGATCAAAATTTTGCCATCAAAACGAGGTATTTAATTAAATAGAAATTCAAAAAAAATTGTTTGCGGTATTATAAATTTTGTATTTTAAATTAATTTTAGTGGTCTTGAAGATAAAGCTACTGCATGCCAAATGTTAGTGTGCTATGCCCGAGAATTAAAGGAAGGTTTTGCACAATATTGTGATGAGGTTATTAAAATAATGGTACCACTCCTCAAATTCTACTTTAATGATGAGGTAAATTTATTTCTGTCATCAATATCACCGCTGTGATCTTAAGCAGAGTGTATTTCAACATCGTTGTGCTTCTATTATCAGGTACGCAGTGCCGCTGCAGAATCATTGCCCTATTTACTTGATTGTGCTCGTTGCCGTGGGGAACAGTATCTTGTAGAAATTTGGCAATATGTTCTACCCAACCTTTTATCGGCAATCAGCAATGAACCAGAGCGAGAGATGATTGGGGATGATCTACTCGCACTAGCCAACTGTATAGAGAAGATGGGTCGTGGTTGTCTCACCAATGAACAACTACAGGAACTTTATCTGCAAATGGACAAACTTTTTGTCGAGCACTTTGAGAAACACGACGAACGGTTGGGCAAGCGGCAGGTCTGTCTTCATCCTTACGTCATTTTATCTTTTATTCCAACTTTATGGGTAGTTTATCTCTCCTACAGGATGAAGATTATGACGATGTAGAGGAGGATCGTCTTATGAACGAAAAAGATGAAGATGAATATATTCTTAGCAAACTTAGTGATGTTATGCACGCCCTTTTTGTCACTCACAAAGCCGATGCTCTCCCCTTCTTTCAACAATTGATGCCAAGGATACTAAAACTTTTGGTGAGCATATGGTTGTTATATAATTATAATTCGATTATATAATCCTTTTTTAATCAAATGTACCAATTACCCGAATCTTTTAGGAACCCAACCGTCCATATTCCGACTTCCAGTGGGGTCTGTGTTTCTGGGATGATGTAATCGATAACTGTGGTCCGATAAGCTGGCAGTTCCACGAATATTTTCTTCCCGCTTTCACAGCAGGTATCGATATATTTTTTTCATTCTTATCAATCACATAATATCTTCTAGATACTCAGGTCTTGACAAAATTCAAGACTTGTATGCGTATTAACAATGTATTCTGTTTATTAAAATATATTTAAGTCATCTCACGTTACGCCGTTTTGAAGCAGACCAAATAAATGAATTGAATATTTCATTTATCCATTTCCACCATATTGTTGGGTGGTACCGTATTTGAGGCATACTCTGTTAAATTATACCGTTGGTAATCAGGTTTACGACATCAGGAGGAGGACGTTCGTCAGGCCGCGATTTACGGACTGGGTGTTGCTGCTATCAATGGTGGTCCAGAATTTAGGCCAACACTTCAGGCAGCCGCCCCTGTAATGATGGAGATGATTGATTCTCAAGGCAGTCGTTCTGAACAATACAACATGTGCACAGAGAATGCTATCAGTGCACTCACTAAGGTGGGTCAAATATTTATAAAATTATTATTTGTTACGAAATGTGCATTATCAAAAATGATTTTTTGTATTTGCCGGTATACGCAGTTGTAGTTAAGTTATAAAGAAAGGGCTAAATTTGATTTAATTATAGAACATTTATTTCTCGGATGCTATTTGGTTACTTAGATCTATTTTTAAATAAAATTAATACATAATGTGAATACTTAATAATAAAAGTAAAATAATAACACTGATCAAATGACCGCTAATAAAAAAAATTACAATACAAACCAAATTGTATTTTTCAAGAAAAATACTAATTTATCAAGGTTTTATTTAGTTTGTGTTGTAGTTTTTTTATTAGCGGTTAACTTTATGCATCACAAACTGTTTTTATTTTACTTTTAAAATTATATATTACATTTTGTATTAATTTTATTATATTTCTCACTGACACACTCCAACAAATTAGATATTGGACCTATTTGTTTTCGCAAAATCTTTATACAATTATATTTCTATCATTATGTTGTTTTGTTTAGTGTGTCATATGATAGTTACTGATGTTAATTTGATATTATATTGTTTCACCTTCAGATCTGTAAATTCGCCCCAGAATGTGTTCCTGGTGGTAACTTAGACCAATTCCTCTCCCGTTGGTTGACGTGGCTCCCAGTATGGGAAGACAAAGAGGAATCTTGTCACGTATTTGGTTATCTTTGTGATTTGGTAGAGGCCAATCATCCTGTAATTCTTGGAGTTGAGAACTGTAATCTTCCACGGTTGGTTCAATTTGTAGCAGAGTGTTTGCACAAAGAAGGCATTCCAGAGGAAAATGAAAATTATCAACGATGTCTCAATATAATCAGACAAATCCAGGTAAAAAAATATGTAATCACAAAGTGTTCAAATAATTATAATAAAGAACACAAGCTGTTATTTTTTCAATTTAATATTTCATAACGTTAACAAAAATATTTTGAATGAATTAAAAACACCTTTCAACTAAGAATTCTCGTAGATTTAAGGTTTTGTTATTAATAATTTGGTCGACTTCATGATTATAAATAATAATGAGGAGTGCCATTTCATCATTTCTACCCTTTTCATATTTTAAATTGTTTACTTATACTACTAATACATTTTTATGTTGGCTGAATGATTGCAGAAGTCAATTTGGTAGTTGTTTTTTTTAGTAACCAATGCTTTGTAAGGGTCTCTAATTCCCCTATAGAATCATATTCCTACTCCATTATTTTTAGCAGACCACTCACTGACTCACTCTATTTGTATCTTTTTCAGTCCAACGAACAAGTCTTCAATGCTTGTCTAGGACAGTTATCAGAAGATCAAAAACAAAGCCTTCATAAAGCGTTGATGTAATCCTTCAATCTTTCACTATCTTGTGGTTTAACTTCTTCCTCGCTCTAATTCTCTTCCTCTATCAACAAACTCCATCCTATACAGTATGTCCTACACACTGACATCATCAAGCTAACTATTTGTGTGTGTATGTGACGTCATCAATCAATCAATGAATAAGGGATTGAAATTGCTTCTATTTAGTAATATATATCAAATGCCCACTCATTCAATGTTTCTGATTATCTGTTGTGTTTAGAGACTATGTTACTTGCAATGGGTCATAGTCTAACCATGTCAACAACAAAATATACACTATTATCCAAACCGAATAATTATTAATTTGCGCTATGTCATACTTAAAAGGCTTGGAATATTTGTGTTTAAGCCTTACATACAATTATCTCTTACGTATATTGATTGGGAACCTTTTTTTTAATTTGCCAAGATTCTTCTGTATTATTAATATCCTTTATGTTTCTACAATGAATGTTAAATTACACTTAATAAAAGCAGTTTATATATAATTTTAATACCTACTATATTGATTAAGTAGATATTGTTAAAAAGATTAAGAATTATTGAATAAAAGTTTGGCGGGGTTGTCTTTCAATGTTTGTTAATCGATGTTTGTCTTTAAATTTTTCTTTCTGAATTTCCTCTTTATTGAAATACTTTTTTGTAAGTGCTCTATGTAATTCTTGAAAGCTACAAATATAAAACATGGATTATATATTTAGAATATAGTTACTTCTTCGTTTTATCTGAAAACCATTCATATTTCAATATTTTTAAATACCTAAGAATATATAACGAACTACAATAATTATTTTTGGCTGGAATTATGACTAAGTCAAGTGCATTATTACTCATATGCAATGAATTTACAAATTATGTATTATTTTGTTCAAAATAATGATAGTAATTCCTTTTTAAGCAAACTCAATAGCGACAATATGATTTATCCAGGTCTCGTAATTTTCCATTTAAAAGGGAATTCTGTTTTTTCACAATTTATTTGGTGTCTAGATCTGTACAAAAATGAGATCCTCTAAAATTATGAAAAATGAAACAAATATCTTATACATTTCGGAATTACAAAAACTATATACAGAGCCACATAATTGTAAAATAAATAAACTAATCTCATAAAATTGAAAATAATATATGTCGCTCACCTTTGTATATTGAATAGTTACGTTTCGGTTTATATTTACGTAATTGTTTTGCACAAAATGAATTTAATTTGACAAATACTTGGTATATTACATGCAAATATTCGATTGTAATGAAAATAATATGATTATTGTTGAATTGACAATAGAGGATATTTAAAACTATCATTTATACAGCAAGATCAATTCATAATTCAGAAATTTTGGTTTAATTAAAGAATCAAATTTGGCAAAATAAAAAGACTTTTCCACCAAGACCACCAATACTCTATCAATTAGTTATTTAAAAACTCACATGCCCTCATTATAGTGAGGAACCTTAAAGTATTTTAAAATATGAATTTCGTATGTAATGTGTTTGAAATCAATTTTATGTGTTTAATAGAGCTTTCGTTTATTATGGGAATTGGGGAAACTTATAGAAACCAAAAAATTCTTGTATACTACAGTTTGGGAATTTGATAGAATCTTAATTCAATTACGATGAATTGTATATGCATTATAATAATTTGGCACTTCAGTGTTAATTGTTTTATTTTAAAGAACTCATATATTAGATCCATTTTAAATATTG
>JAUZNC010038047.1:6572-18438 GCA_034780395.1 Vannuccia rotundouncinata | reverse complement strand
TTCTCTATTTTCTCTACCCAAGAAATACATCATGATCGTTAGAAGAGCTTCCGGAGATATATTTCAGTGCAGAACCAGGTCTCAACACACCAACAGGTTCACGTATGCTTCAACCTGATAGCTTCCCCGAAAAGGATTTCTGCAGATCCGCACGACGAACCAGTCCCCAGCACGCCTTCAGGTTCAGGTATTCTCCAAGGTTGTGCTAGTGATATCCGTACCCCGACTTATCGGAACGATAGATATAATTGTGCTTTTGTTCATTTGCAACATATAAACAGGATCATGCGCATACAAAGGCGTGGTGCTTGTGAAAATCTCTTACATTTGCTTATCCAATATTAAAAGCTTATGGGGTTTAAAAACATCATTCAATTTGTATGTTAAATAGAGTTGATAATATTTCAGACGATAGGAAGTTGAAGAATCCGATATTGAGAAGGATTGACAGTACACCTACAAGGAAAGTATAAATGTTTTAAACATGGTTTTCTCATATCTTACAGATCTTTTATCTCAACTACTAACTAATATTGATGATCGTTACCAGTAAAATTTTAAAAAAAGTTATAACCTGTATCAGACAAAAGTGCTCACAGTATTTATAAACTGAAATTGTGTTTACTTTACAAGAACATTGCTAAATATATTTTTTAATAACATTTTCTGAGGGGGGCTGATATTACCATATTTTTATTGTAAAAATACATGATATATATATTTGCTTTCCGTTTTAAAAATTATACATACCTATAATATTTTCACTTCGTTTTTCTGGAATTAAACATAGTGCCTGCGGTTTACAAAAACAATATATATATATTTGTGGTTGACAAGAAAAGATAAATATTTAAAAAAAACACTTAAAAAGTGGCTGATATTTGCCGGTTTTATGTTATTAGACTTTGTGGGAGGCCATACTTATAATACAATAAATATTTAATGTATAACAACAAAACTTACATATGTTCTCTGAAGAATTTTCTGCCATCAAAAAAATAGAAGTAGATCAATCTTATGACCCAATTTTCAAATGTAACTGAAAACTCACATCTTTTCAAAGACGTTCGGAAAGTTTTTTATTCTTTATTCAGCGATCTCAGCTAGATTAACAAGTTCCATAACTTTCACTTTTCTTCGTCCATAACACAATACTTTCACCAAAGACAATTGGTAAAACGTCACTGTTAAAATAATTGATCTTCATCCATCAACAACCTTCACTCTTGGTTGCAAGAGTCTCTTTGACCATTGTAAACATTCCATACTTCACGATTAAAAACAACCAACAAACTGGAACCTGATTCTTGAAAAAACACATTTTATCGTCTTTAACAGATCCACACAAAAGACGGATTAATTCAATTAGTAAAGCAGTTGAAATAATAAACCGAACCTTTTATTTTGGAGAATGTGATTGATTGATGGTCGCAAATTCTACTTGAATGTCAAGAATATGAAATTGAGACTTCTTTGTTGGTCTAAAAGGTGAACTTAAAAGTGAAAATTTAAATTAGTTCTGTTTTAAAAAATTGCCTTAAATATTATATATATATATAATATTGTAAACATTCATTCTAGAATGTTGCTAAATTTAATGTGCAATAGAGAAATAATTAAGTAGGTTAATTATATTAAGATATACATACGTTTTATGACAATTTATAATAGTTGTTTACAACATTCTGTAAACATGCTTTTCACATGAACAAAACTCTACACTTTAACGTTTCAGTGACAAAATATTTTACTTGCTACAAAAACCTGCATTTATCTCAATAGTGTGTGCTGTCTTAATCCATGAATTTGATTTATAAATTAAGAAGGAAAATTTATTCAAATTTACTATTTCATTTGTATGTGAACTACCTACTATATCATATTAATTACATCTTCTCTATGGCACCCTAAAACGTTTGAGGCCAAAGAATGGAACACAAAGCCCTAATAAGACTGTGCCTCGATTGCAAGAAGCAAACGAACAAGTCTATGTTACATGCGACTCCAATGTGTTTTTTTCATGCAACTCTTCCTGAAACTGGTGTGTGCACACTATACGTTTTTTCGTACAACTTTTCCAGCATTTTTCATGCTTCATCTTGTCGTCTGGGTTTATTCTGAGGTACGTTACTAGAAAATTCTTAGACCAACATCAAAATTTTCTTTAAAAATATTTTTAATAATATTACTTAAATAATAAGTATAAAATTGATAAAATTCACAATTTCGAAAAAAACGAATTCGGTTCTAATAAATTAAGTAAATATGTTTTAAAATTTAAAATTTCTTTGTTTACAATTGTTACAGTTACCTTGTTACTATTGTTGTTCCTATCACTCAAACATATTTTTTAATTTGAGACCAGACTCATGGCTGCCAATAAAAATGTACTAAGGAAAAATAATTTTAGTGAGAATAAGATGGCTGTGGACAAGAGGCACACAATTTTATTTGGAAAATTTAGTAATAAGGTTACAAAGTGTCAGAAGGATGCCATCTAGGAGTAGATTTCAAAGGTTAGTCAAGTTGGGGGAGTTGTAAGGATGATGGCAGAGGCGAAGACGAAATGGAGTAATTTGCCACAGGACGCAAAGGCAAGAGTGGCGAACTATGGAAGAGAAGTGGCGAAGACTGGTGGTGGAGACTACAGCAATACCACAATAGAAACCATTGAGGACCCAATTAAATATAACTATCTAACCATATGTTTATTTAACATTTTAGACCCTCAACATACTGATCCCCAATAAGCTGGAGTAAATGGCCTCCTTCACCTTCCCAAAAAAAATTTTGGTCAAGGGCACATCAGTTTGAGAAAAACATACTTGAGTATAAGAAAGAATCATTAGAATTGAAAAGAAGACAAGTTCAATTACTGGAAAGACTAGCTCAACTAAATAGGTAAATAAATAAAAATTCTGTTACTACTATTATTAAACAAAATTTTATATTGATAATTTATCAATATTTGATTGTGGAATTAATTATTTAAAATATAATATACATATTGTTTGTGTTGTGCAGGAGAAGGTTCATGCATGAGGATTGGAAAGAATCAATTAATGAACCTATTACTGCTATATTTATTATTATGCAATTTATTAGAACGCTTAACTTATATTTATTATTATGTTTATGTGTTATATATGTTAAATTTTCTTGATTTAGCCTTTCTGTTAAAGAATATATAGTAATGGTATATTTAGTGGTTGCAGTTTTATGTCATACCCAGGACTGTATAGTATTATATATATATTAGGTCTGCATTGTACATTCTTGTATGGTTGTATGTAGTAATAGTATAATATATTCTTAGTCTACTCTGCAATAGCATATAAAAGTACTAAGTGAAAAACAGTAAAACTGGTAGAGTAGAGATATTACTGTCAGTATAGAAAGTTATAATAAACAGTTCTAAGCATGCAAAATGAGAGCATATCACAAGCAAGGACCCAAGCATAAACTCAACCTAAAACATTATAAAAAACATTAATAGAAATTATATAAGTATAAAAATATGATTATTAAAATTTAAATTCGTTTTAGTTGATAAGACAGTCATGACAAAATATTTTTTAACTAAATCATATTTACACACATTACAATTAAAAACCTTCATGACAAAATATTTTTTAACTAAATCATATTTACACACATTACAATTAAAAACCTTCCTAAAAAATAAAAATATACTGACAGTATCAATTTTTTAAAAGACTACTTAAAGACTTTCAAGGATCGTAACCATTTATAGATTTTTGCTTGAATGATTGATTTTACAGATTTTAATGTTTACATCAATAGTTAAATGGAATGTCAAAAAAAGTAAATATTCCTTTTACTGCCTCTTATAAATTTGGAAATAACATCTTTATCGATAAGCCTTGAAGAGTTTTAATTGTAAAATAGTAGTATGAGATAGAGACATCTAAGCCCCCCTTTATTTCTGAATTTTGATTGGTCGCAAATAAGTATATAAGGAGATGTTTTCATTCCCATTTTTTGGGAGTCCTCTAACGGTTGTCACTCTCTATAATCACTATTTTAACATGCACATTTGCGTTGTGTATATTATCCTATCATATATTCAGAGTAAGTGTGGTATTTAATTAATAATATTTTTAAAACAAAATTTCAAAAAATTAAAAAGTTCAAATATTTTTTCTTATAATTTTCAAAGTTTATTTCATTTACAACTATTTTTTTGATATATTGCACAAATTTTTCAATATTTTTAACTAGTTGACTAATGAGACACAGTATGGCAATGCAAAGTTCTAATATAATCTTACCATGCATACAATATACTTTAATTAAGTTTAATTTATGATGTCGCCTTGCATGGGATGAGACTGTGGATATGGTTTAAATACTCTATTAATGGCAGGCGCAAAAGTGTTAACCATTGAGACGTATGTCTGTAGAGTTCCATATCAGCTATTGATCAGTAAACTCATTGAGCCTTGCCAGATTACTTCTGTTCATATTAGTTGACAGGATGTTTGTATAAAATGGCTATGATGGATTGCATGACAAGAATTGCTGCTGTTTAAATTTTTAATAACAAAACATATGTGCAGTATATATTTTTAATATTATCATTTTCGTTTATTTATTTAAAAGTCATTTAAAAATTCACATGGGAGCGACCCCAAATGGACAATAATTTAAAGTACTTATAATATTTTTGTCAATATTTGTAATATTTTGTAAATTATTTGTATTATTTTATGCAGTCATTTAAAAATAATAAAATAAATAACCTATCACCTAGGAGCTAACAATCCACTCCGGGATTCGAACTTAGGAGCTCACATTCACAAGGGAGAGCTCTTACCCGCTAAGCTACCGAGGCACTTACTACTTTGTTAAATAAAATCGTATATATTAATTGTATCAAGTAATTATTTCTTGTGAAGGTTATTGCACTACATATACTTATAATTTGCAAATTGAGTGGAGCCGAGTCAAAGGCAAAAGAGAGACGCTTGCTATCAATAGATGCATCAACAGCAGTTAATTTGAAGAAGTTCTTTTTTACAACTAGTCAAGTAGTTTCAGACTCTACATCTTCAGCGCCACTCCAGTCAGCATCAACCTTAAACTCTACATCTTCAGTGCCACTTCAGCTTTCTCAAAACTATCCTCCTGGTATAGATTCGGTTGATGTTGAACCTCCTTCAACCTCCTCGCGGTGTGCTGTGGATCCGAAGAGATCCGGATACGAAGAAGGAACAAACTCATCCAATATCCAAAACCTGGTTCACAACGGGTTTTTACCAACCAGAGAAACTAAGCTGGCGAGTTTCCTCTGGTTGTTTTTGTTAAGAGCTGGCAATGTCGAGACCAACTGACATTCTGAAGTGCAACCAGTGCAAGAAAACTATCAGGAAAGGAACAATACCTATAACTTGCTCTAATTGCCAACAAATATTTCATGCGTCCAGCAGCAACATTCCAAGATAGAGAAGGATCAATCTGGAAAAAATCAAATGCAGATACTGCTCCCCAATAGACACCCTACAACCTCAAACTTTACAGACTACACCAACACATGAAGAGAAGTGAGACACCAAAACGAAATGTGATGAATGCAAGAAAATAATGATTGTCAAAGGTGGAAAATGTAAATCTTGTAATAGGACAGTTCACAAGAAATGTATGAATATCTCTAGTAGAAAATTACAAGAAGAAAGAATCAAAAACAACTCATGGACATGCGAGGTATGCCTCGATCAGACTAGCAAGATACTAGGAGAATCCAAACAAGCAGTCTCTAAAGAAAACTTCGTTTGAAATTTCCTAATTTCAGACAATAAGAAGAAACAACTTAAGATGAAATTGTGACCATTTGATGGCTAAAATGTCCGAATTCGAGGCAGTCTTTGAAGAACTGAACATCAACGTAGCGGTCATTTAGGAGATGAAACTTAGGCAAGAGGACAAGTTCCCTGGGCTGAGAGGGTATGCAATAGTCAGGAAAGGCAGAGAGAGAAGGAACTTCACGTTTTACCAGAGGGGGAGGCCTTATCACATTTATTAGGGCAAACCTTGCTTACCAGAACATTCCTACCAGTGAGTTCATAGATAAAAAAGACAAGGCTATGGAAATGCAAGCAGTGGAAATCATCAGAGACAGAGGAAATAGAACTAAAATAGTGAATGTTTATTGTCCACCTTCCAACAGTCAGAATACTAATGAAGACCATATTGGGAAAACTATCAACAAACTACCAATTGGAAAGGATTGGATTATATGCGGAGATTGGAATGCACACTATACACTATAGGACAACACCGCAAATAAAGACAGAAGTGGCAAGAATATCAAGAAGTGGGTAGAAGAGAACAATGGATAGATTACCAACGATGGTAGTGAGACTAGATTCGAAAGAGGGACAGAGAGAAAGTCAACCCCTGATATTACTATCTGCAATGAAGAAATAGCCGAAAAAATCTACTGGAATACAGTCCAGAAGCTCCCATCAGACCATACTCCCATCATCATTGTATTAGACACAGAAGTCAAGTCAGAAATTGCACCCAAAATAATGGTCTGGAAATGGAAGAAAGCAAACTTGGAGGCGTACAAGAAGAGCATCAATAAGGATATGAACACTGATGAGACAAGAAAGATGGAGGTGGCAAAACGTAAAGAGAATCTCAGAAACATCATACTGAAAGCAGCATACAAAAACATGGGAATGAAAGTGTTAAGAACAAGGAATGGAGAAGTAATCAATGAAGAGATAGCTAGAGATATTCATGAAAGAGATGAGATGATGGAGGCAACTAACATTAAGTGGGAAGAAGTTCAAATCAAGGAAGATAAAATCAAAGAGAGTATCAAAGAAACAAAAGCTATTCTCTGGAAAAGTGCAGTAGAGAAAAATAGCACGTCAGATAAAATGTGGAAGCTACTCTCTAAGCTGAAAAGGGAGGGCAACAGCTAAGAACCGGATAAAATACTGACTTACAATAACCAGGTAAGAATAACCAGAAGTAAGGCCAATGCATTTATAGCTGAGTACTCGAAGGTAAGCAGAGTCAACATCCAGAGAAACAAGCACAGAACTAAAGCAAGCGTAGCCATGTACATGAGAAGAAATTGCGGGCCTACAAATGAAGAAGGACAGAACATCACAATACAAGAAGTACATGTGGCATTGGAAGAATTAGACGGGTCTAAGGTGACAGGACCAGACCATATACACCGGAAGAGATGACAGAGATGTTTAACAAATCACTCAACAGCGCCCAGACCATTCCTCTGCTTAAGAGCAATAAACCACCCAAAGAGGTATCATCTTATAGACCAGTGTGCTTAACTTCATGCCTGGGGAAAACCACGGAAAGACTAATCAATAAACGTATTATGTATAAACTTGAAAAAGAAAACCTTCTCACTGAATGTCAAGCTGGATTCAGACCCAACAGATCGGTCGAAGACCAATTACTCAGATTGTCTCAACACGTTAGCAATGCATTCCAACGGAAGGAAAAAATGTGATGTCTCTTTTGGACTATGCAAAGGCGTACAATAAGGTGTGGAAAGATGGGCTGATGCAGAAACTTACTAAGAAGGGAGTCTGCCTACCGATTATCAGATGGATTTAAACATGGCTATCAAACCGTAAAGCCTGGGTCTTGTTTGAAGGGATAAGAGGTAAAACTAAGAACAAGAAACAAGGATTACCGCAAGGCGCAGTCCTATCCACAACGCTGTTTCTTATATTCATCAACGACGTGGCTGAAGTCAATAATAACGACATGCAAATTAGTTTTTTTCGCCGATGACATTGCAGTATGGGCATCCGACACAAATATCAACAGAGCAGCTCATAAGGTGCAAGCCATTTGTATTAACATCTACAAATGGAGCCAATAATGGCTTATGACTCTAAACGCGGACAAATGCGAAGTGAGCCTGTTCTCCCTAGACAACAAAGACACCAACACTAAACCAGTAATCACACTCAATAATACTGAGTTCAGACTCAACCCAAATCCCACATTCCTAGGCCTTACTTATGACAGACAACTGAGATTTAACGATCATGTGCAGAAAATCATCAAGAAAGCAAAGCAGAGAAACAACATGCTAAGAAGTGTGGCAGGCACGGACTAGGGTTTCAACAAAGATCTACTCAGAAGTACATTCATAGCATTCAGCAGATCAGTATTAGAATATGGAGCACCGGTATAGATCCCTTGGCTCAGCAAAACAAACCATGACAAGCTCTAAGCAGTACAATTTGAAGCAGCCAGAATTACTACAGGCCTACTCAAGAGCACGCCAAAAAAATGGACCTGAAAGAAGCGAACTTACCAAAAATCAAACAGAGAACTGACACCCTAGCTCTCATAGCGATGGAGAAATCATCAAGAAGCCACAACACCAATCCCAGAGCGCTTTTCTCATTTTCAGAAACAAAAAAAAAATAAAAGGAATGACTGGAGAACCGAAACCAAAGTCACCTGGTCTAAGACATTTGAAGAACAACAGCCATGGAAAACCCCAAGTCCAAGCCGACCATGGATGAAGAGAGAAGGCCTCTGCCTAGAAACAAGTGGCAAGAAGGATACCTCAAATGGCTAAACAAAAACTTAGCAACAACACAGACTTTGACTTAGTCATATACACAGACGGGTCGGCTGTCGAGAGCTGCAAGGATGGAGGTGCAAGTATATGGAAAATCCGGAGTACATTGAGAAAATTCACGTAGCACGTCATACCAGACAGAAATGGAACAATATGAGAATAGCCACAGACAGCCTTTCCACAGTCCAAAGTCTGCAAAATGTTAAGTGAGCAACGAACAACAACCTTCTGGCAGATATCAACAACAAGATCGAAAGCCTGAGCAAAGAGGGTAAAAGAATGACCATCACGTGGATTCCTAGCCATTGCGGGATTTTGGGGAATGACAAAGCAGATAGGGAGGCAGCATTCGGGAGCAAGAAAAATCAGAAAGGGATTGTATAGCTTGATGGATGTGGCCAAAGCCAGATGCAGGAAAATGTGCAGTAAGAAAAAATACACCCACAAGAGAAGCGAAAAGATCTATGGGGAAGGCAGTATCAAAAACGAATGGGAAAAAGGGCTGTGTAAGAAGGGCGTAACCAGTTTCAGAAGGTTCAGGACAGGTCATTCTATGGAGCTTAAAACATACAGAAAAAGAATAGGACTAGAACAATAACTATGCAGACTGTGTAACGAATCCCCAGAATCGACCGAACATGTATTACTTCAATGTCCCAGCATAGAGAACATCAGAAAAGAACAGAATATTATTGGAACCAAGCAAATGCAAGAAGTTATGGGATAAGTTTAAAACATTGGTGAACCAGCAACCTTGGATGAGTAACAACAACAACAACAATACAGGCAACCGATTCCTACTAGTAATAATTGATGAATACAGTTGTTTCCATTTTTCTTATCCACTCAAAGAGATAACATCAAAAGCGGTGATCCAGTGTCTTCAGCAAATATATTCAATATTTTGGGAACCTAAACTTTATACACTCAGACCAAGGAACACAATTTATGTCTGAGGAGTTTGACCAATACCTCCTTCTATGTGGAATTTCTCATTCTAGAACAACTCCATACAATCTGAAATCCAATAGCCAAACAGAGAAATTTAATGGTGTAATATGGAAATCTATTCTACCCCAAGCATTGGTGGCCATCCACAGCCTAATATGTACAGTCACTAATCAAACACGACATTCACGAATATTAACTTTTGAACATCACAGTACTGAGTACCCAAGGATTTAGTCTTCCAGACTGGCTACAAGCAGGAAAAGGCACCTATATATAAAAACTTTGTTTGAAACAAAGAAAACCACTTGTCTAACACATTGATATAATTGAAGTAATCAACACTTTCTTCGCTCGAGTAAAACAAACTAATGGAAGGATTGACACAATCTCAACACTCGTCCTTTTGCTGACCAACAATGACCAAAATGATATAAAACCGAATACGATTGAAGAAGAGGTTGAGAACCCTTGTGGAAACAACTGAAGTAGACACCTCATTTGATCACCCAAACCTTATTGAAAACACAGAGGAAGACACAGAATCTAGTCACCAAACTGTTCCATTAATTTCACTGATTCCTTCTAGACAAACTCGACTATGCAAGTTACCCTACAGATACTCACCAACTTAATGTGGAGTAGTCAATATGATACTGAACGATATACTCCCTTGTTACCTTCATATAAGTGGGGAGGAATGTTGTATTAATGAACATTACATCTATGCTCAGATCAATTTGTATACTTCAATAAGCATATCGATTACATACTTCACTGTATTTATTACATATTATTTGATTATAAGAATGTGATTTGCTACCACAAATGTAAAATAAAGAAATTTCTCCTCCACAAATGGACAATGAAAACGATTCGCCTCTCAGGAATTTAAATCTTTTCCCCTCCACAAATGGATCAAAAAAATGTATCTACAAAGACAAAACAAGGTGATATTAGAAATTTCTTTAGCAATAAAGAATTGAAGATGGAGGTTGATGGAAAGTTGAGCATGAATCTTTCTAAGCCTTTATTTCATAGCTAAATGTGCACTTGAAGCAGTAGCTGCATAAGCCATGGAAGCAACTACTCTAGGTGCAGACTTACTTTGACATCTTCTAATAATGACATCAAAAAAGTCTACAAGTTCTTTGTCTTATGGAGCATTTATTAAAATATCTACAAAACCTGCCTAACCAGCCATAAAAATTACCTATTTCAGTTTTACTGAGAAAGATATCAACTGCAAATAATAAAAAAATCCATGGTAATGAATATGAGATTATTTGCTGTATAATAAACAGATATTTAAAACGAATTGAGTTCTTACCTCTGCAATAATTTTGGCACAATAGTTAATTGTTTTAAATTATTTTTACCTTTATATTTAAAATTAGTTTAGTTAATTTTATACTTTTTTGAGGGATGTTTATTACCCACATTTGCTACTTATTTATAATAAATGTCTCTAGGATGTGTTTGGATGTAACCCATTAAAGCCTAAAACACATGTATTTGTTTGGCTTAGAGTGCTGAAACACAAATATGTGTTTTGATAATGTATTGTTGTATATGCAGTATTTTTCAATTCAGGATGGCAGTAAGACAATTAATATAGTTTATTGATTTATATCAGTATAAGGTAAAATATACACAGCAGGTAGTGCAGCCATCTCATTGGCTGAAGATTCAAATGAACTTATAGACAACAGTTACATTTTTTTGATTAGTAGGTATATTGTATTAGTATTATATAGTATTATTATTGCAGTTACACAGGAATTACAATGTCAAATTGTACTCATTATACATAACAGTTAACTAATTTTTACTACTATTGATTATTCTATGGCAGCTAGACAGGGATTATGACATCATAATGTTCCCATTATATGCTATGGATTTGATTGTTCTGAAGATGAATATGAGCGTGAAGTCCTACCAGATAGTGTTTCTGACAATGATAAGGAAATTGGCATGTCTGATGACAATGATGCTGAGGCAGCACCCAATTTGGAATGAATATGACACAATGCCATCATTGACATTGATACAAATGAAGCACTACAATTTACAGGTAATCCAGTATGAAATGTTGATAATAATCCATTTACTATTTCCAATTAGATCTCATTGATTTTACCAGATGTGCATCAGATGGTTACATGATTTGTGCCAAGATATATTATGGCAAACACTCTCAGTCAACTACAATGAGCCCAATATAGAAAATCTCATATCAAGTTAGCTCATTGTTGTGCATCTTTTATCAAAAGGGAAACTATTAGACACCAGCTATGTAGTTACCCTAGATAA
>JAUZNC010038036.1:0-18441 GCA_034780395.1 Vannuccia rotundouncinata | reverse complement strand
AAATAAATAAATAAATAAATAAATAAATAAATAAATAAATAAATAAATAAATAAATAAATAAATAAATAAATAAAAATGCGGAAATAATTTAACGTTGTAGGGGGTGGGGGTGTTCGAGATTTCGAGATAACTTATTTCTCATACTACTTATTTCAACTTGAAACACGTTTATATCTACAATTATATTTTATTCATTATTATTTATTTATTAATCATAACAATAAAAATATATTGAATACATATAATACAAAAATTAAAGCATATATATTTATATTACTTGAAATATATCAGTAGCATAATTGCTCTTTAATAAAAAATAGAATTTATTACAAATACATAATAGATAAATAATAATAGTGCTTATTGGATGAATAGGAATCAAAATTAAAAACAGTACAATTGAATGCATGGAAAAAAGATTTAATATTTCATAAAAATTATATTATTGTTCGATTGAACTATATGACAGAAATAATTCAATATAATTATTTGATTGTGCGATTTTTTATTTAAAATGAATTACCACTTTTCTTTTATTAAACTTTGTAATAGATTTATAATCTCTACATAAGTCATTTCACTGATTTATAATTTCTTTTCATTGAACTGTCTACATCGAAATCAATATAACCTTTCTGTTAACCCCGATTTATTCATCCGGTCGTCATTTCGGCCTGCAACCACTTCTTCTGCCCAACGCCCGCATACATAAAACCAGATAGAATCTCCATAAACTTGACCATGACATTTCCATAAACTACAGTCCCCGTTTAATAAGGTGCAGTGCTCCTAAATTTATTGCTTGTTTCATGTTTCCATGGAATTATCTATTGACCGGAGATCAATCGTCACACTCTATAAATACAAAATCTGTTTTAATCAGCCCGAGTTTGTTATGTAACAAATGATGGAAGGATTTTATGATCTTATCTCACATTTAAGACCAATTTCGAGTCCCATCGATGCACAATGGTTTCTGATTTTGCCTTTTTTGACCTTACTATCAATATAAATCAGAACGTCTATAAATTATCATAAATATATTTAAATTTCAGTCAGTTAATTCTGCATTTATTCCACATAAAGACGTTTAACATTATTTCAACCGCTGACTTTAAATCTCAATATTTACAACAACAGAACTTTAAAATGATAATTAATTAATTTATCTGGTCTGCTTTTAACATTTAAGACTTTAATCTCTTAACTCCGCTTATCAGCGCATTTTTTGGTTAAATGTCAATAATAATAATATGCGTTATTTAACTGAGTTGGTGTTTTAATTACCGATGTTTATTAAAAAAACTCAATTCAATCTCAGATTTAATCCTGCCCAAAAGACAGTCAATTGGTCACAATTTTCTATTATTGACGTTATAATGGAGCTTCACTGAGATTATTGACACAATAAAGCCAAATTGACACATATTAGAATTAAAAATTCACCGGACTCAATCTATTAAATCTTCGAGAGAACAAATCCAGAAATCGTTCTGTCAATTTGATGAATAAAAAAGTCGTTTATTTTTGCTAACAAATATTTCAATATTCTCGACTTGTATTAATTGAAATTTGAGCTTGTGTGATTCCCTTTAAATTTTATATGGTTGAAGTGAAATTATAAAATTTAATTTCGTTTATCATCAAATAATAATTTCATTAATTTATTGAAACATTTTTTCAAGTTTTCATAAAAATTTATCTCTGTCTACTTACAACTTATGTGAGTAGCAAGTCAACAAAAGAGAGAATTATTTCACAATGACAGTGGAGCCTCAACCATTGAAGCGATAGTTGTGATGGAAAGGATAGCGCCTCAGTGTCTCTACTTTTGGAGAAGCAGTTCTCTGACATGTGCGACGCTCACCGATGATCGATGCTTCTCTGGCTAGCATTGGTGGACGATGGCGGATAGACACTGGCCAGCTGAAACGTCAGCTCAAACCGTCGGCTAATCGATAGACCAATAGGAGCTGACAGAATTGTCCTTCACTCTGTCGAGTATGCGCCGTGTGTGTGTGTGTCTATATGTGTCTATCGCCGCGTCTGTGTCATAGAATCGCCGACCGAAAGACCCAATACTACCCCTAAGAACGGCATCTGGATACTCACTAGCTAGTTGACAGTTCCACCTTCTCGTGTCCAAGCGCGCGTCGCAACTTCGTTCTTTCTATTTTGTTTTGAAGCCGTGCGTCGTCACTTCTCATCGCCTCCTCATCGCACGGCAGCTACAGCGGTCAATGTCCAGTTTTTAAGTTTCTTTGAAAATCGGCCGCAATTCTGCTCGTCTCTAATTCTAGTAAATAAAATCTCTGCTTCGAGACTCATCTTCCAATGTCCCGAAGAAAGCAGGAAAAGCCGCAACATCGGAACAATTTGGACGATTCTGGTAAGTCGAAACACTTTGTTTTCTATTTGAATTTGTGTGTGTGTGTTTGCGACAGTGGGAACAAAACGTTTTGTGGAAGAGACTTTTATTAAACTTGAAACCTGCGAATATAATAATACCTACCCAGGGTAAATGCATACATCTGACAGTCTCCATCATTGTGAATATACTTGACCTGTGTCTTGTCTAACTCTGGAAAGCGCCCTGTCAAAGGTCACAACTCAGGGTTTCAGGTCCGCTAATAGAACAGAGGCCTCGGGTTAAAGGGGTCACAGTGATCGCTGTTGGGTCTGAAAGGCGCTGGGGCGTCCTGTAGCGTTGTGATCCAGTCAAAAGTTGTGAATCCCACCCCCCCGCATAGATCCCCGCCTTCTCTATTCTTGAGCACCTGCCCTCTGTTTTTTGTGGTATTGATGTTTCGTATTTATATTTTGGATAAGATATAAACTGTTACGAACAATATTTTAGAAATTAATGTTATAAGTAGAAGATTATCGGTAATGTTTTTGGGAAGTATTTTGAAAAGCTGTTCTCTGTTGTTTTTTTGTAAATAATCAGCCAATCCACAGACAACGCATGCTTTTACATTTAGTACCAATGATAATCCCTATCTGTTTTCTTATTAGACAAAGTATAAAGATGTTTTGTTAAATTAACTTAATCTTAAATCACATTTTATTATTTTTGTTTCAAATAACAATCTTGAGATCGCATTCGTGGGAATAAAATATTTTTGATTCGAACGATACATTTTGAAAATTATTTAGAGTATTAATTTATTATAACTTTGTAAATGGAGATTAAAATATAACAAAATGCAAATAATGGTGTGATATTTTTTCTATAATGTCAGAAAATCGATTCTATAATTCTGTTTATATATGAGAAAAACAATTTGTTTCAAATTGTTAACTATAAAATGGCTGCGGAATAAAAGATTTCATTTCTAATTTGAATGTCTCAAATTTTTATAAAAGTTGAGTTATGAACTGAAATCAACTTCATATAAGAGAAAGTCGCAATTATCTCAGATCACGAAGAATTGGATCCATAAGAGTATTGCGTATTCGAAAATCATTCCATAATCTCGTATATTTACAATGGCAATGCATTACTTTATAGGCTTCCGTGGTGATGCTCGCATTGAGCGAACAGTCCTGTTTAGTAAAGCACTTGAGTTAGGGTTATGATGTGCCGTTGCACCTGTATCTGGATTTCAGGTCATAGGATGATGGTCTCTCTACCTTCTCGGCCCAACACACAACTTCCTTTCAAATTAGACACTTTTTTTATTATACTCAATTACACTACTCAATCCAAAATGTGCACAGCCTTAACCAAACCACCATCTTCATATTGCGCAGTTCAATTCGGTTTCTGCCAACAAAGTTTCATTGTTATATATAAAATCAAATAATTATAAACATTGAATTATTTTTGTAAATTTTTAAAAAGTATTTTTAGCCTATATACGCATTCCACACTTCAATAAACTGAAAATATATTGTTGACTTTATTAGACTGTATATTTCCTTTCTTGGCGTAAATAAGTGATGAAGTGGACTCAATTAGGGGTCATTTATCATAGCAACCGAGCTTTTGAGACGTTGCAAGGATTTTGGCTTGACATGGGGATGATTGCAGCTCAATCGTTACCCCTGCACTTCTTGAAACAAGTGTCGAAGATCTCCTGCTGCCTATAATGCCAAATTTAGTGAGAAATGTCCGATACAGAACCACGATTTTATGGAGGGTTAATGATTGCCAATGCAAAGTTATAGTCTTCATCACCATTTATCAAGCTGTTTTCAAGAATCCACAATTAATCCACTGCTATTTTGTTTCGCCAGGAAGATCCATTGGCGATTAAACGATGCAATTTCTCCTTTATAAACTGGCAAAGATTATGTAAACTTATCATGCCAAGAAAATACGGCTGCGTGCTTACCATCAAAAAATCTCTTATAAACCCATAATTTATTCATCAACTTATTGTATACTTATAGCTTTAATAGAGAAGGAGGGTTTTGTTAATTTAGATAAGTTTTCTTCTTAAGGTCAGACTGCTATTGTGTATATATAACCAACTAATTTCATGTTGTATCCAGTGTAAATCCGAGTATAAACATTGTATATGAAGTGCTCTTTTCCCATAATTGAGTATATAGAACTTGAGGAGTAGTATGATGCGTATATAATGTTTAGTCCCTCAACCTCTGCTCTCGTTGAGATTTCATAACGTCCGGCTGTCTGAATCTGTCCAAACAAATCAGGCAATCGGATGGCCAAACATCTCTTTAGGGAAACAACCTTTCGCTTTTCGACTAATACTCACGTGCTCTCGATGTAGATAAATTGTTGCATATATGAACATGTTTGAAACGATACATATATTTCTAAGATATAATAAAACGCTTTTTGATATCCTATATATGTTGGTGACAGTTATTTTTTAGTATTTCTTTAAATTTAGCCGTAAATCTGTTGCGAGATTTTAACAAGCGATTATGAAAAAGATATTAAAAAAATAATTTCTCTCTGAATTAAAGATATTCGCGGTATATAGTGACTACAGTCCACATTTATTCACACATATAAAGGTCATTTCATTTTATTTCGAGCTATCCATTCCATTCTCTGACCGAAATATTGGACATTGGACAAACTTGTAATACTCCCAGGTAAAATTCTTTATATATACAGTTAAATATATTTTGATAGAGTTTAAGTGGAGTGTGTAATATATTTGTGCAGACGAAATTGGTGCGGGCAATTAATTTCAACACCCCATAGAATGATAATGTTAACCCAACTATATATTTAAATATGATGTTTCAATTTTGTCGCATGCAATACATTTTATTTATTTATTTATTTATATACATGAAAAAACCTTTTTATGGAATTTTTTATCAGACACAAACGTGATGGTCGGATTTTTTCATTTAAATGTTCTAATAAAAAATCCCAACATATATTTTGGTTATATATAATGTTGGTACCAATTCAAAACATGGACATTTTTCTTTGTACGTCTTCAAACATATAATTGTGCAAAAAAATTATCACCTTTGATCGTATATAACGCTTTTAGTTTTTTATGTAATCCAACTTATATATATAGTTACATATTGCATTGTTTTAAATAGATACAACATTTGAGATATTATCAGCTAGGTATATAAATATATTAATTATTCGTATACAACAATATTTTTTATAGTTATTTAGGCTTTCACTTTTACAGTTTTGTTCATTTGTATTTTTATTTTATATGTTAATTAAATAATAATTATTTCATTCGTTTATAACATATTGAAAATATCCACAGAAATCTGTCAGATAGGTATTATACCTTTCAACAGTCGAATGTACTGCTCTCTATGGAAACCATTTGGCTTCTCCTAAGCACCACAGGAGTCGATCTCATTCCTCTTTTATGTATTTTGGTCAAAACTAGCCAAAAGACGAATTCATAAGCTATCTTATATAATGGACAACTATACACATCTATGGGCATGTGTATACATCTATACACATGCAACAGGTACGCAACTATCAACAAATCACCCGAAATTCGTCAAAGTCGACGGGCTGCATTCTGCCTAAATATTCTGTGTTTCATAAAAACTTGACCGTTAGAACCATGCAGTTTTATTTATGCGATGACTGTATATATATAACAACACCCTTGAGGGCTATACGTATTGCCTTTTAGTTAAGCCTATATATGGGGTATACATATCACACGTGTTTGAGGAACATTGATACACCTTATAGAAAAAAGTATGTCGAAATTAATGTATACAAACAGGCTCCGGAACACAAGTTTTTTGCATGAATATTTGTTTTGATTATTGACAATTATTTGTTTACGCAGATCTATTATATACATATATACACTAAATTACACTGCTGTTGCGTCCATCTTCAAATGGACAAGAGATGTGCATATTTCAAAAAGAGGGATTTAATTCATTCAAAACTAAATTGATGAAAAGTAAACCTCGATTGTTCAATAAAGTATGAAAAATACACTTCTGATTTCAGTATTTTATATATCAGACAGCCCTGAAGTATTATATATACATCAACGTAAATAGCTGGCTAATTTTATTAAAGACTTTTGGTCGATATAAAATGAAGTACATGTGTTTTCTGTAATTGATGGCAGCTTTTATATAATCGGGTAATATTTCCTTGATATAGCTTGGAAATGGTCAAATATAAGTTAACCGAATACAGACGAAGATCTAATTCAGGGTCAATATTATATATCTTTATGTAGTCCAATCTTTAATGAATCTAATTTCTAAAAATATGTTTCATTTTAAATTAACTGGTATACAGAAAGAAATTTAGTTTATATTAAAATATTTGAGGTATATAAAATACGATAAAGGTTGAAATTTTAATTTCAAAATATATGATTTTATCTAAAAACGTAAAATACGTTATATTGAACACATTTTTTAAACATTGGTTTTAAGATATCACCATCTATCGATAAGTTAAGATATCATTGACCCAACTCAACTTATAACATCAACATATCTCTAAACTGGAACCTTTTTTATCACTCTAATAATATTTTTAAAAGTGAGATTAGCTATTAGATTAGTATATGGTGTTTCTAATGGTAATAATATCTAGATTTAATTTAATTTTAATTTTCAACAAGTCCAGAAACTCCTCCTTATAGAAATCATATTATTATCCACTATCAGATATCTGTGTTGATAGTGTGATAAGAGTAATGTGAAATTTATTACTTTTTGAGGATCAAAAGACTAAAGCGCTCATTACAATATTTATGTTGTGTATAATGTTCCTTTTAATCGGCGAATTTTATAATCAACTACATAAATACACACCGGTTTGTATATCCATTAAATATGGTATACAGAAATGACTGGACAAAACTATAAGCGCACCTTTTTTGAAAAGTATTTTTTTGCTTCAGATGTAGGTCGAATGTAATTATAGATTTTGGTATAATTTAGAAAATATTCATGCTTGTTGTATGTAAAAAATATCCTCGTTTTACATAACCGTCGAAAGGAATAACAGTAAATTGGAATTTTTGAGTTATTTTGAGTTGACTTTGAACGACAAATGCCAATTGATAAAATATATTCCCCCTGATCAACACCAAGCTATCAGTGCTGTGTTCCAAATTGTACATACACATTCCCGGCTCAAACTACATGCCCATATCTTTGACGAATGCGACATGTCCAACTATCTTACGTTGTGGACAGTTGGACATGACAAATAGTTGTTACTCTGAAACTGGCATTGCACATATGGACGAGTGCGTCTACATTCTGCGTTTATCATATCAGTATTACATACATGCATTTAATACGAGCAACATGCTGTCTGGTAGTGCACAACAGAAGGATGCATATTATCACTGGACCTGCAGTGGCTTTGTTGGGCCTAGTGGAGACCCCCCATCGACGAGAATTCAGCGAAGAACGAACTCTGCATGACATTTCATTATCTTCGTCACTCACAAACGTAACATAAAAAACATCCAGTGTGGCTTACTGTCCAAAGATTATAAAGTGCACCAGAAATGGAGAAGGTTGTTAGGGTCAGTAACTCGTCAATTTCCGCATGATTGCCTCCTAAATTGGGAGAAGAAAAAGTGCCCTGCGTCCCATTACCAAATTATACTCATAATCGATGGTCTGCGACCAGCCCACTCTTTTTTGACTTGTCATTTTTTATGAATATAATTGAATTTGTGTGGATAGTTTTTGTCCGATAATCACTTAAAGGGGGCTAGGTTTTGGTTACACTGGGCGAACTTGTGATCATTGTGGTGTTGACATTGGTCATTGAACCGGACAAAAGGACTCCATTTATTCCCACTAAACGAATATATATCTCTGAGGATGATTATCGGTATTTAACAGGGAACATCTTCAAATGGGGGATAGTTGACTATGCAGGGAACTTTTTGTGGATGCAGTTCCCATCGTGTTATTGTTACAAGTGTTGTTAATTGCAGGTCCAGTTTCGATCAACTTCCAAGATCTAAACTAAACTTGGACAGATCGAGTTTCTCTTATTTTTTTAACGGTCGCTTTTGTTTGATCTTGAGTGAATGGTCAGTGAGCTAAGTAGTCATATACATAACTTTATAGAACGCTCACAATGTTGTTGATATCTAGCTATACATTGAACCACTTGAGCACTTGACAAGTTTATTCAAATTAAGTGCAGGTCAGTACATAGATTATTGAACACACGGCTATAGATTATCACCCCACTGGTGTATTCTGAGTCTTCCTTTAACTTAAACTATCAACTGAAATACCTGTCACAGCTGCTCCAGTTCCTGGACACATAAAGTTGGCACATTGGACCTTGAAGGTCTTCTCAAGTGTAGCTGTAGACTGAATTTAAGACTGCAGACCTTAATGCGACTGTATATGTACTATAATTCCCAGCTCACTACGTGCAGTATTTATTGTTGTGCCATCCAAAAGGACGCCTTATTTATCGAATGGTGACCCAGTGAATAACTCGGAAACAACTGTCTGTTTGAAATTGTTTCACGATTTGGAAATGATATATTTTAAAAGATTCGATATGTTGATAGTTGGATCATGTAAGCAATCTATGATTGAAGAGTTACTGTCCCCCTCCGAGTATTCTATTGATATGTTTTGATCCAACAGGTGTTGTCCCTGAAACCGACCTCGTCGTATGTGGCCACTGTCAAATGGGGTTTCCCATCGGAGAATTCGTCGACTTCCTCGAGCACAAGTGCCGTCACCTCGGGAACAAGGAGAACTACAGTCCGGCTGCCCTCGAGATGCTTGGGGCTGCTGCGGCCCATCTTCGCGACTATTCGACCGTCACCTCCGCCTCCAGAAAGAGGGAGGATGAAGACGAAGAGACAGAAGACGAGGAGGACGGTTCTATCGATGACTCACAACTCCGCTTCTCGGATCGATCGGATCTTCAACGTTTGAATCTCTCGCTTCCTATTGGTGGAGCCACGCATGACTCATCGTCACTCGTCAGACCGGACACTCCCTGTTCAGCCCCGCCTGTTATGGACAGCTCGATGACGTCACAACCGGAACACTGCGACCAGCTCGGGTCTCCTGTCAAGGGCGCTGTTGTTCCCGCGACACGGTTTCATTGGAGAACACCAGCTGACCTTTCGGTGTGGAGGCATAATGGAGGCCCTCATCACTACCACCAAGAGTTGAGAGGACTATTCCAAGACGCGGGGACCAATACCGACCTGACTGGTGAGTTTGTCTTCACATCTTATCCCGTTTATTGTCTGCGAAAAAGACATTTTAAAAATTTTAAAAGATTTCGCTGCTAATCCTTCTGTGCAAAATAATTATTAAAACATTTCGCATGGCCCGCATTGAGAATGGAAAGCCATGCAGAGGACATTAAGGTGTTCAATTCTTGCTTTTACTAATTAAACTATGAAGTTGTTTTTAATCATTTCCACATCCTCGCTATAGTCTTTCTCTCAAACTCTCTCCTACTTCTATAACTCTGTTCCCCAAGCAAGGACAAAACAGTGACGACAGCTCAAAACCTTACCTTCGTACATATCATAGTCCGCGTGTGCACATTAAAAAGTTGAGACCCCATTAACAGCTTTTTCTCCTCCCATATATCGCCTTTCATGAGATAGTTTGTCTCATTGCGAAAGCACCTACCTCATAACAACAAGTTGTCTGTTTTTATCCTCTAGCTGCGGTCGAATTAAACTTTCTCTGTCCCAGAGGTCCCCAATGTATTTCTCAAATTACGAAAATGCAATAATTGCGTCCTCGCATGTCTATGCAAATACCTTCGGAGCAGAATTATTAGAAGTTTCTCTGCGCGGATCTTAATACGCAAAAAACTGCTGCTGTTTTTATATCTTTTTGTTTATTCAAAGTCCCTTTTCGTCGTCCTTCTTTTTTACTTTCGGTTTCAGTTTTCTTCTTCGACTCCGCCTTCCCTGGTTGAAACCCTTTGTCTTAACTTTTTACACGAAGTAAAAAATTCACTGCTCAAACTATAATGGCATATAGAGAAAATCTTTCTCATCAATTGATGTTATTTTAACTAATTTTCTTTTGTTGTTTCTACGCGTCCACTCTGTAAAGGGACTATAATTGTCTTGTCGATGATATGCGGAGAATGTTGTTTGTTTTAGTCTATGTGTTTTCAAAGTCATCTTTGTTCAACGAAAAATGTAAATATAATGTTGTAATTTGGTCACATGACATTCAATAAACAGTTTTTGACATATACCGTCCTAAAATAAAGGTTTCTAAGAATTAATTATGAACATTTTTTATTGGAAATTATTCGCATATTACAGATTTGCTGGATCTACTATAGTGTGTGATGGACTTTTTACAAAAGTGACCATTAGGGTGCAGACAACTAATTATATTGGAGTTTTTGTGTGTATAAACAATTTGTTTGTTTGTTTCTGATGGAAGTTCTCATACCGCTTTCCTTTTATCTTGAATTAATCGAGAGTATATGAGTGACCACGATGTCAAACTCGCGGTAGATTATAACCTTTACAGAATTAAAACATTATATTTAATTACAGGAATATCCCTGTTTGTGATTGAAGGGTTTTGTGTCCTCTCCTTGACATTCTTAAACACTCGAAGTTGCTTTATCGAAGTTTCCCTTCTAACAATTTGGTATCTGGGAACCATATCTTTTCAAGAGGCCGCAATGGACCCTTTCCTTAATCAAATGTATAAAACCTTCTCACGATTGAGCGAGCGTTTAATATTATTCATTTTTGTTAATTCACGGTCCTCCATTCGGTTTTTAAATGGACGCATGTTTGACTTGTTTGAAACTTTTTAACTCTTCAATATATTGGGAAACTTTTTTACAGATAAATATCAAAATTTCTCCTTTTTTTATTCTGTCGTTTTTCATCAATTGTAAAATGTTAGCCAACATTAAAAAAAACTCTTGAGAATTTGTTAATAGTAGAAAAAGCAGAATTATGTTCCACTTTGGTACCTGATTGTAAACTTTCGCAGGAAGAAAGCGGGCTACAGGTTAGTTAGTCAAAGAACGTTTTTATTTCCATGGGGGCGGTGTAGTGTAGCGTATCACCTTCCTTGTTTGCCATCTATAAGTGCTCCGCTCACCTCCATTCTATTCACCTTCGATACGTCACCCTGAATTACTTCTGATCCAGGCAGCTTTGTAGGGCGGGCATTGTTGCGAGCGGTACCTTCCAAGAGATGTCATCAATACTCAGGCAACTATCCGAGTGACATTGGGTGTCCGTTTTGACTCAGGATGTAAAAAAATGGCCCATCAACTCCCTTTTCCGTTTGTGTCTTTTCCCTCCCGTGAGCCGAGCAAACTGTTGCCTTACTGATTCTTCTCTTCGGAGGCTTGTCAACTCTTTCCCCATCGGCTAAGGACAAAAGTGTTTGTGCGTTGTTTGCACACCAGAGGAATTGTCATGACTGAAACCATTTTGTAGCCGGCTATTTCCTATTCTTTTCTTATCTATAGAGGTACCCTAATTCCCATGACTAGCACATCTGATATAACTTTATTAAAATCTTCTGCTTCGCTATAGTAAATTCAATCTTTATTTTCCTTGATCAGTTTGAATAGAATCGTCATTATTTTTACAGTTTTATGTTTTTTGTGTAACTCTATATTTTATGTTAAAGGACAAATTAAGCGTTCCATAAATCTTTGATAATATTTTACCCGCTATGACCATATAATAAAATACTGGGATAGCTATATCTGGAGCTTTTTTTTACTGCATAACTATTACTGCACATAAATAAACGTTCATTCTTCTCCTGAGGATTCACTACAAATATAATATTAGCTCACTAACACTTGCTGTGTGCCATAATATTTGGACCGCCTTTACTTCGGGACAATGAGTTTATAGACATAGCGATTACATTTTATGGATCCCACATGTCCTATAGATATTCTTTTCCTAGAAGGTGTGTACATGTGGTCAAAAAGTGGGAACACAAGCAGAAAGGAGGAAGCGTTGTAGAGGAAGTGGAAGATCAAGCATACAACTGTCTATATGAAGAACAGAGGGTTTTGTTATACCAAGGAGAATATTCTTTATTATTGTTCTGTGTGTAGTAATATAGCGACCCCTGTCCTCTCTATACAAACAGGAAAAAAGTGGTCAGGCAGACTTCTAATGTGTATACTCTTGCAAATCTTACTTTTAAGTCAAAGATCTCTCGCCTCTACTCTTTTTGTGCCAGCTATACTGTTTGACTTTTCACCACGAGGTTTGTCAATTTGCCAACATTGGGTATGCGACCAGTACTGCTACCAATCTTTCCTGCCTTCTATAATCATCCTCCTAACTACACTAAAAAACTGCTTCTGTTTTGTCCACAAACGTAACAATTTTATCTCCTGCGTTTTGTTCGAATTGAAATCCTTTTTAGAGATTAGAATGTAGTTTATATTTGTCTTCACTGGGTGGAGTTTGTACCCGATCACTTTATTTATACGACTATAAAATTTGGGCAGTTCACATCTGTTGTTTCCTTGTGAATTTTATAGTTTTGTCTTTGGGAATTGTAAATAAAATGTGAAGGATATCACCTTATTGTTGGACACCCAATTGTCTATTCTGCGTTTGAATTATCATATACACGGGTGACCGCGGGTACAGATAAAATATATTCATTTTACATAAAATGCACATACACATATTTTAGGGTTATTAGATACGTCAATTGGTGCGGCAACTCTTTATTATATATTATGTACAGTGCATTATAGATTGGCGTCTTTATCAAAATCTTTTGTCTCTTAATGTTTAAATTATTGATATATTTCATGAATTTGTAAATAAATATTGTTATCAAATTGTTTATAGTGTAATAAGGTTTGGAACAGTGCAGCAATATATGATGTTATATGTTTTAGTCCTCTCGTATGGACGTGTATATGATTCTATTTGAAATAAAAACTGGAGTAATCTTGAGTACATAAAAAACGACTTTCTGTAAAACATACCAAATTTAAACCAAATTTGTCGTTGTCTTTGAACTAGGCCTCATAATATATGATTCTTAATTCCCGGTCTATTTTGTGAGTATTTAGAGCATGCATGTGCACATCGACCTGAAACTTAACAACACACAACAATTACGCAATGTTTTCAAGGAGAGAGTATAATAGTTGTCTTGAATTGAGATGTCGCACATTCGCTGCATCCAGCTAAGGTCATTATCTGCGGTTAGACATGCGTCCACACTTGTTCAAAATTCATGATTCATAGATGTAAATGTAATGAAATAGACTGCCTCTTGATTTATAACAGCTGTTCTCTGTCTTTTTCAGAACCAACCAACCACCAGTGCAGTCAGTGTCAACAAATGTTCCCGTCAGCCTGGTCCCTTCTTCAACACGCGCAGCAAGTCCACCAGCTCAACATCTTCCTGCCCCAACCTTCGCCACCAATCTCCCCACCTGTTGAAGACTCCCCACCACCGCTCAACACCACATCCTCAACTCCAATCAAACAGGAGGCGGCCGATAACATCCCCCCTAGCTACACCGAGATGTGCGCTCACATCGCTCGCATGCTCAACTCCACCACCGTCAAACCGCCTCCACCGGCCGAGAAACTGCACCACAACGGCCTCTTTCTCGGCGGGCGTCCTGTCTCCCCTCCACAAAGCCCCAAACCCATCCACGACGATGATATGGACGTGGACGACGACGCGGAGAGTTCGGACGACGAAGAGAAGAAGAAGAAGAGAAGCTGTCAGTTCTGCGACAAAGTTTTCTCTCACACGAGCAGCCTTGAGGAGCACCAGCAGCTGTGTCAAGCGAGGACGAACTCCACCATCGAGTGTTCCCACTGCCACTTTTCCACCAACGACGTCAAGTCTCTCCAGCGACACACACGACTGCAGCACGACAACACCGACCTCAAACGACTGCAGCACGACAACACCGACCTCAAACGACTGCAGCACGAAAACACCGACCTCAAACGACTGCAGCACGAAAACACCGACCTCAAACGACTGCAGCACGACAACACCGACCTCAAACGGCGGCACCGAAGCTCTTCTCCGTCTCCATGCTCCCCTCCGCCGTCGCCAGCTCTCAACCTCTCTCTACAAGCAGGCCCCCTGCTCGCTGGTCCTCCCCTCCTACCACCACACCCCCACCGGGACCTCTTCTCCCGATCGTTCCCACTGCCCCCAGCGCTCGAGAACTCCCCCTTCTGGAGGGACCGTCTGACGAAGGCCCCCCCCTTCCTGCCTCCTCCACACCACCAACTCTTCCCCTACGACTGGCCGCAGAAGCGATGCACTCCCGACAAGTTCTACCCCCGGCCCCCGCCCTTCGACCTGCTCCACTCGGCCTTCCTCCTGAATCCCTCGCACTACACAGACCTCTGCTCCCGCTTCGCTGCCCCCCGCGCCCGCCCCCCTCCACCCCCACGGGACCCCGACACCGCCTTCTCCTTCCTCTCCAAGACCCACTGCCCGCCTCGGGACCCACCCACCAACGGCAACGGTGGCTCCAGCGCGTCAGCCAGCTCCAGTGTCAGTCCCGTGGCAGCGGGCGTGTCCATCCGAGGTCGAGCCAACCGTAACGACACCTGCGAGTTCTGCGGGAAGGTCTTCAAGAACTGCTCCAACCTGACGGTGCATCGACGCAGCCACACCGGTGAGAAGCCCTACCGCTGCAAGATGTGCAACTATGCCTGCGCCCAGTCGAGCAAGCTCACCCGGCACATGAAGACCCACGGCAGGGAGGGTAAGCCCAGCCACCTCTGCAAGTACTGCAACACCCCGTTCATCGTGCCCTCCACTCTGGAGAAGCACATGCGCAAGTGCATGAACAACCGGCACCTGGGTCTGGCCATGTTGTCTGCTGGTGGCCAGAGGCCCGCACATCGAGTCATTGCCTCCCCCGTCCCCGCTTCATTGTAGTTCTCGTCTCAGTGTCATACTGTGGGTATTCCGTCAACTCTTCTGTGATATTTAGGGCTCTGTACTAATGATTGTCAATTCCACCACTTAATTTTGTTCCTTATCTCGCGCTATCTCCATAGCTTCGAATTTGTATATTTAAAACTTTAATTTACGTAAGCCATCTGATTGTGATGAAGCATCATTTTCTGTACACATTATTAATTATGTCAAATCTGTAAATATTCACCTTCTACCAGCACAAATGTACTCTTTTTGCGCACCGATGTCTCAATATCTCAGTTCTATGGTTAAATCTTGTGAACGTTGTCCCTAAACTTGTTTTGTATCAACCCGTGCCATATTATAGAGCTATCCTTGTCAGCGTATATCCATTATTATATATCAAGTTTTATATATATGAGTATTAATTTGTTTCTTTGTGTTTTAACTCCCTAATTGTTTGTGTCCATTCTTATTCTACCGTAAGTTAATAGATAATATATATGTTCAAATACAATTCCGGAAATTCTAACTTATTGCCTCAATACTAACTTCTTTACACTGCGCTGGTTATATCTTTGGCAGTTTCTATTTTCAATTCAGACTTTACTTGTGTGCAAAGATATTGTTATATATATACTTGTAAAATGGGGTTATGAACTCATTTTTTGTGAGGTTTAATCCTGTCATTTGGAAAATTGCTGAAAATAAAAGCATCTGAGAAAGTTTTTAATGAAATCTGAACTTATTCTTCTGCCTTCTTTTTGGTATCGCTCTTATAAGTAATTAATATAACCGATTTAGCAATCAGGGGTCCAAAGTTGATACAAATAAGTAGAAAAGCATTTGTGTTATAGTGAATGGAAGTCCGATTATATGAATTTAATGCGAAACCTACAAACTTAACATTTTATAGTATATATTTACCTCTCAATATTTGAAGAATAATGTAATAATTACAATGGGTAAACTTTTTCTTTAATATTTTCAAATGTGATCTATTTATAGACGAACTATATATTTTTAATTTTATCTGTAAAATAACAAAAATAAATTTCAATAAGAGATATTGCATCAAGCCTTTTGAGTAGGACACTATATTTCATCGGTTAATTTGTATAGATGGCATTTGTCTTTTCTTATGCAGACAATATCACTATATAGCTTTAAAAAAATAATAAATCTACCATTATCATCCACCAGTTGCGGCTTCTCAATAATTCACAAACTTTGAGGATATCTCAAGGTCAATGGCTCCCAATTTTCGGCGCCAGATAGATTAGAGGTAGTTCCGGAGTTGTACGAGAACGATGGCCGAATTGTAGTTATAACAGGTCAGTTTTATTGGATCCCTGAATTATAAAGAAATAATATTTGAGTCGATTGAATGTCTCCTGTTAGGACCGGCGTTTATTTTCATTTGTATTGAGAGTTGTGCTCATTGATAAACTGTCAGAAACCCGGATGTAAGGAAACGATGCTAGCCAGCATTCCGATAATGTCTTAGTCTTATGTGGCCTTGAAATCGTTTTGCTACAATAAGAATTAACGTTTGGCGATCTATCTATCATCCTGCAGTGGGCAAAGATTATTCAGATTTCCGGGCGGACTCTACGATTTCGGTACTTTTTTTAAGATATTTTCAAACATCTGTCTTTTACTAATTGTTATTTATTTTGGAATGAATGAATTGATTCGTATACATATTATAAAGTTATTCCCATCAAATTCTCTTCAAGGTATCTTCTTGTCTGTTTGCTAAATATTAATATTTTTATTTTTAAATTTAAATTTCTGGATAAATTAATTATTGAGTTTAAATTAATTGTGGCGTATTTACTGTGTCATTATCTGTTATTGTGTCTGATATTATTTTCAAGTGTACCATTCATTCCTGTTGGACCTTAATTTTATAAAGTTTTAATTCCAAAGAAAACAAAAAATAACTTTTGGTAAAAAAGAGCTTTTCATTATTCAACCCAAAATACTCTAAAATGATCAGTATATATAACAGATAACTTATAATCCTGAAGATAATCCACCTTTTTTTCATTACAGCAATCATAAATTCAAGTTAAATATCTGCAGGGTAGTTCGACATGTTCTTTTTGTATTCTTGTAAACTTGTTCAGTTTGTATAACATTTAAGGAACTGTATATATGGACGTATAAGCTCAACATTGTGGCGCCAATTCCGCACGTCCATAACTACAGCTCTCATGGGTCAGAACTACACAACAAGCAATCCTCGATGTTCGTCAATTGTCCCCTTCAATGACATCAACATCAGCTTGACTTGTCACGAAGGTGTGCACAACCGGGAACACGTACTGAGTAAACACATATGTTCTCGTCTGTTAAATTATGGACGTTCTTTAAGTTATGTAAACTAGCTTTTGTTAAAGTGTCAAAATTTCACATGTGGCTATTCTAATTATTATTTAAAACATTATTCCTTACAATTTGACTGCCATGTATTTTTTTATCCTATTACGAACTTCTATACTGCATGTTTCAATGTATGACTCCACAAGCACAGCACTGCAGGACATGACAGACCATAAATGGAACTGTAGAAGTCTTCTTGGCCGGAAGTTGTAACTGCAGACAGAGGTCGAATGAGTTTGCACAGGTGCTGCTCCTAGGAGGTTGTCATGATAACGGAGCATTGATATGTCTCCTGTCAACAGTTCAAGTCTACAGAATCTAGATTATAGCAGATCCTTTCAGGAGATAGGGAACATATAGGGTCGAGGGGCCGTATTATAAATGTATAAATTCGAATGTATAAATTCGGAAATATTTGAAAACCTTTTGAATAGGCGACGCGTATATAACCCCAAAAATATTACTGCATGGCACAAAATCAATAAAATCAGGTTCTTCACAGATATCACAGATTATGACGTATGATATCAGAAAGTTTTACACATTTATGATGGATATCAAACACAATTTTTAATTTTTGTGATTGATATATTAATAGATATACCAAAATTTTGAATATACATGATGGTAAACCAATGATTTTCGAATGTGTAAATGATGGTAAACCAATGATTTTCGAATGTGTAAATGATGGTAAACCAATGATTTTC
>JAUZNC010038025.1:2504-18443 GCA_034780395.1 Vannuccia rotundouncinata | reverse complement strand
GGATAACAAAACCTTTAGGAGAGGAGGTTAAAAGAATATACAAAGAAGATATCGATATGGAGAAAATAGAATTGGAAACGAAAATGTTATTCTGTATCTTTAAAGATGGTGAAGTCAAATAAATTAACAAAGTTTCTACGATATGAGATACTATGGATAGACAAAGTGCAAGCACGATGTTATTAACTGAAATACAAAAACTTTTATGTATTTATTTAATTATTCCAGTGACAACATCATCTGCAGAACGATCGTTTTCAAATCCGGAGAATAAAAATATATATCTTAGATCGAAAATGATCCAAAAACGGGTAAATCACTTATTGCATCGACATATTTTAAAGAAAAAACCAAACAATTTAATTTGCAATTGATTGCAAAAGACTTTATAAACCGAAATGACCAAAAACCCTATTTTGGTTTCTTTTAAACATATTACATAATTTAACTCTATATACTATGTTCTCATGCCTTGTTACTCCACCCTTAAGGTGGATAACATAGGTGTTAATGTTCTTCTCCGGATAAGAGAGGGTAAAATGAATGCACATTTCTTAGTTCGTCTTATAGTTACTGCTTTTGTAGTCTAGGTTAGTCAATACATATAGACCAATTTTCATTATATTGTTTATCATCAACTGTTGTCAGCAGACATTTTGATAAATACAGTTTTGAATAGCTGCAAAATATGTTAAAAATTATTATTACAATACAAATAACTATCGCAATAGATACTTTGTAACTCTATGCACACACTTTTATAAAAAGTCGTTGTAACTTAAGGGACATTTACTGTATAATATGCGAATCATATACTACATACATTTATTATTTTTATCTATATTACATTTTATATAAATAAATTAAATATGCTATCTGTACATAATAGTTCCTAAGCTCTTTTCAACAGTGTAGGACGGACAATAAATACTCGTACTCATATGTATATACCCACCTCAATAATGTGGAACCCCATGTACAAATTTATTAAAACAATTGTATTACCTATATCATTTTGTATTTATTACTCTGTTACAATACCTATATTATAATAACATACCTACTATATATTAAATATTATTGATCGATAACTAATTATACCGAAAATATTTCGAAATATATATGTAGACCTGTTCAAACTGATTAACTTGTATAACATTCAATTCAATTCAATTTAATATATACATACTATATTTTATTAATATACCCATTTATTGTGTATACCTATTCATTCTTTTTTATAAAACGTTAATTTTATAAAAAAAAATAAAAAGGTAATATCTTACAAAAATATCAGACAATATAATGTGCTCTAAAATAAAATTATATTATGCCTCAGTTCCTATACCTAAAGTTTGAAAAACTAAATAGTACCCTTTCAGAAAATAATAGGTGGCCTTTTAAAAACTGGCCCACCCACTAACCAAAACGTTCCGACGTGCCTGTATAATATTTTTTAATGAGTGGTGTTTAATTCATATGCTTTATAATTACATTTTTTGTGATTTCTAAAATATCTTATAAAATTAAAAAAATCAAAAAATTACATATTTAAAATTAAACGAAATACGTTTTAATATATTTTGTAGACGTTTATATATTTAAAAATATATGTCTACTTTAAAAATATGTCTACTTTTGGATTCAGAACTATTAATCATGTTTTTAAATGTTCTTTAAGATTAATAATTTACGATGAACACGATTTCCTGTTTAATAACTTTATAAAATGAAGTTTGCGTTACCTGTAACTGTTATATATTATAGTGACTGGGGGTTGTTGCAAATTTTTTAAATCAACTTAACAAAGATCACGAATGTAATAAAGTTAGTAATCGCCCTGTATCATGAGTATATGCTCAAATGCATAAGCTGTATATCATTAAAAACAAGCGCTTGTCATTTTTTTAGCGGATTTATATTAATTTAATATTTATTAATATCTATTTATTTAACTTATTAATTAGCGGATATCTATTTAGCACTGGAATTTCCAATATTGCAGCAGATTATTTTGTTATGGAGTGTACTAAAGATAGACTTTATTTATTAATTGAAAGTCTAAGACGAAACAACATGATGAACACTTTAGAATGGAAAAAGGGGCTCCTTTTGAGACAACCCGAATATTCCCCAGTTGTAAACTTGTGCGATATAGGTACATATTCCCAAGACTGAAAGCCCATATGGAACACATTTAAACTCAATCCAGGACATTTCTATTTTTTTAACTGAAAATTTTCCAAATTTTACTGCTGAATGGATGACATCAGCTCTACAAAAAGCCATGGAGCTTATGAGAAAGAATTGAAAACGGAGGAAATTAATAAAATTATTAATAAACTAAACTTGTAAAAAAATGACAAACACTTATTTGAATGATACAGCTTACATATAAATATATAAATCTATTTGAATTTATTGGTTATCTATGCTTATTCTAGAAACCAATAAGTACCAAAATAAATGTATTAATTATGATTTCTTTGTACAAACAAAAACGCATTTTTTGACTACCGTATATAATTACAGCAAAAGTTATTATATTACTTAGTAAAAAAGTTTTATCAAAGTATATAGTAACAAAGTAGTAACGTTTTATAAAACATAGATATCAAACTTTTCGTGAAACTTTTTTTAAGACAGCCTATCTTATTTTTAATCTGATTTCATAATATTTAGGGATTTCTAACTTTATCAATAGACATTAGTTTTTGTATAATTTGAATATCAACACTTCATATACTATTTTTTGCAAAACTCAGTTTTCTAATATCATATTAGATAAAATTAATAACCTTCTGCATTACGTAGATTATAATTTTCGGTTTATCAAAAAGTGATATCTGTTAACTTTTGTTAGAAATTCATAACTTTAAGAAAACTAATAATTATGATAACGTCATATAGTTCAATAATTATTTTGTTTAAAAAAGCCAACATGAAATGGTTGTGATAATTACAAAATATCTCATATATTCAACATATACATCAAATTCTACATTAGTAGTATGGAATAGTGATATCCAAGCCCCCCCATTACCGCTTCATCCAAGATGCTATAAAAATTAACTAAATTTCAGAAATTAAGTAATAAAAAATAAATCCAATGTCGTATTCCTTATATTCCTTAAATATAGGTATATCATTATGTATAAATTAAATTTTATTAAAAAAAAATTTTATTAAAAAAATTTAATTAAATTTTGATCGTCATTAAAGTTTATCAAAATAATTTTCTAAAAATATTCTTTTTCAAAATAATTTAAAAAAAATTCCTGAAATTTATTTTTAAAAAAGTATTATAATTTGAAATTAAAATAAAAAATATGAATTACAAAGACATAGATAGCAAATAATCTCAACACTATTTTAAAATAATTTTCCAATGTTTTCAGAAATATTTATTTACACTTTATATCAAATATGTTTTTAGATGAAGATAAAGGAAGGTTTAAGATGCCTGAACACATAAATATTGACATTTGTTGCTAATAGAGAAATTTATAAAATAATTTGACTTATTATTAATACTCTCCAATCACTTGTCCAGATAACACATTATCCACTAGATGGTGGTGATGAACACACTCATGATGATGACAGTGATTATTCACATTCTGCAACCCAGTCTTCGCGGGGCACGAATTCTCCTCGGATGCAGTCACAGAAACCATTTGGCAGACCAGTAATGTATTCGGCGGAGAATCACCGCCTTGTAGTAGATTACAGCCTCGCTCCCCGCTTCCACAAGCATGCTCAAGACCGCTTTCTTCGCCACCCTCTTCCCTTTGGTGTCCACTGAAGCCTCTTTGTTTGCGTCTTAGCTGGATCCCCAAGCTGATGGCATAGAGGACCGCGATTACCAGACTGAGTGAATTGGCAGCGACCGCAACCCAAAAACTGTAACCGGGTCGTACACCCCAGAGTCGACTTCCAGAATTCATTCGTCGATTTAAATCATCAATAGAGTTGTCTTCATCAATGAAGAACCGAACAATGTAGGTGACAACTCCAATCAGTAAGAATAGAACTAGTAATACGAAAATATAATATTATTTGAATCGGCTTTTTATCAACATTAAAATATTTTGCAAAATTATTTTAAATAAGTAAGCACGCGCAATTAAAACAGAAGTATATTTTACAATTATACGTTTCACATAATTTTCAATTATACAAAATAATAAATTTGTCAAATGTTGCAACAAATTAAATTATTTTAAAACGAAAATTTTGAAACAGGTATTCACGATAAAAGCGATATGAAATATAGCTTCTCGGAGATATGTGTTTTCTAATTTATTAAGAAATTTTTGTATATTTTATTTTAAAATACGCGGATTTTGTTTGCAACACATGTGGATAAAATTATTAATAATTGATACAAGTATCTTCTTTCTAGATTGAAAGAACTTCTTATGCAAGGATATATTGACCAATTTGGTCTATTTCCCGTTATACAGCTTTAATTGTAACATTATCTGCCAAACAAGATCTCACAATTTTATCTTTATGACAGTTTTGGTTACGGTGAAAATTTAATTAAGGTTGCCGATCAAGATAAATATTATTACGACGTTGTTACGCCTATCACGATGATCTTTTGAAAAATTACAGGTACACAAACGAACATCTATCATTCCATATAGATTAGGTTTTACAATATTTATATTTTTTTTAATCCAAGTTCCATAATGATCGTTAAAATAATATTGCACAAAATTCATGCAACCAAATCCAATTTCATTATAGAAAAAATTATTCACTAAAAAACTAAAAATATCCATTCAGAAAAAAATATTTTATACATTGTGTATAATACTTACATGAAATTATTATAGCCAAACATTGGAGTGAGGTAATGCGCAAGTAAAAGTGAGTCCGACTGCAGTAAAATATGCGGAAAACATCCACCAAGAACACTGATATCATCAAGATTGTTGCTCCAGTAATAAAACCGGCCACAATAATTGAATCTGAAGGTTACAATTTTTTAATGAATATTATCAGCAAAACATACTTTGCAGTGTGAAACTTATATATAAAAATTGAGTAAATTTGTAATGTACATAATCTAAAATAACAATACATTTTTTAATATTCCTAACTTTTTATTGTTTTTCAAATTTACAAAGATATACATTGTTGTTTTTACAATATTAAGATGTTTCTATGTTGTTATATTTACATATTGGCCTGATTTATATATTTACATGAAATATCCGCGTTATTTAAAGAAAACATATTTTTACTATTTTTATTATTTACCACAAATTAAGAGAGATTTATGTATGAATTCAATCAAGAATAGGAGGGGATTTATAAACGATTTACAAATAAAAACTGACATTGCTAATTATCAGTTTTAAGTCTGCGCACATTGGGTGCAGCTTCCTCTCCACCATGGTGTCTGGGAAGGTAAGACTATTCTTGTAAGAACTAATCCAGGTCGAGGAAACACAAATATGTTCAACATGTTCATGACGGGTCGGTGAGAATGGCGCTTGCTTTAAGAGTTTAATATTTGTCGGTTGTATATAGATAAACTTGGGTGAAATGTGAAACCACCAAAATTCCCATATGCGTGCGCTCCATCGTTTCAAGTCTCTTGTCATGGGCCGAAATCTATGACCCAACATTAAGTCTTAACTGTACTCTTCTACAATTAAGTAAAACCATTTCCGTCTAAAGAGCTACCTATAACAATCTCTATTCCAAACCTATAATTATCTAGTTTATCTAATTCCCATAATAAATTTAGTTATAGGCCTAATACCATATTTAGATGTTATTTTATTTCTGTTTAAAAGAATTGGATGTTTTACAATATTTAGATAATTTTTAGTTTGTTATTTTGTTCGTATATTGATATATTAGAATGCAGTATTGTTAAAATTTAAAATGTTTTTATTTTATTTCATTTTTTATGTCGTTATATAAATATATAATGTTTTTGTGTTGTAATATTAATATAATTGTTGTTGCTATAATAAGATGTTAGCAGTAAGATGTTGTTAGGTTGATATGTTGGCATATTAAGATGTTGTTATGTTGCCATCAAAGATGTTGTTATATATTGCGATGTTTCAATATTAGGATGTTATGTTACTATATTGTACTATTAATATGCTGCTATGTTGCAAATTAAGATGTTGCTATGTTGCAATTTAAGCTGCTGCTATGTTGGTAAGTTGCTAAATTAATATCAAAGCGATGTTCAAAAGGCAATATCTAGTTTTAATAATTAAACATATTGTTATATCAAATGAAAAATACCCTTAAAATGTAATTGTTTTATATGTTTTCAAGTTGTATGTAACTGAGCATCTTGTTTTCGAGAAACATTGCTATGGTAACAAATATATCAGCCTAAAGATATGAACAAATTTCTATTTGAGGAAGGGAACATGTTATTTCTTGTTTTCTATGTTACAATGTTAAAGAATGTTTTGTTTTTACAACTATATAATTGGAATAATTTGACATTTGACATTTTTTAATTACAGATATTTATTTGTTTTATTGATAAATTTAACTTGTTCCATATACTGGAAACTTTTCGTCCCCACTAAAATATTTTTGACATAATTTTTTAAAATGTTATCATTTTTTTATTACTTATCGCTACATTAAATAAAACATCTTTGTTAACGTATGCTTATTTATCACTTTGTTTTCCCTAATATATTGTAATAAAGATGGAACTATACGAAGTATAGACTTTCAGTTGTATTATCCATCAAATCATTCAACCATGAAATTATAGAAATCGCTCCAGCCAGCAAAATAATGTGCGTCTCAAATAAGACAGTCACCCGCTGGAACTTCCCGACTTTAGGAAACACCCATATTTACCATTCTGTTAGATTTTCAGCTATTTGATATCGATTATATTAGATAATTTATATAAAAAAATCTCTTTCAAGAATCAAATTCGGATACCTTAATAGAAAAAAATTAAACTGATAATTAGGCATCGCTTACAATCTTCGTGAATGTTTTTAATTTCAATAACGCTGTTAAAACACTCAAAATAACAAAAAACATATTCTTTCAGATTGTGTTTAAAAATAGATTGAAAACGGAAAAGAAGTTAAAAGTTTACTGTTTTCATTGTAACGATTTTATGAATAATTGTATCGAATGTTGTATTGGAAATTGTATACTATTAATAAATCATTCAAAACATCTCAATATATAACGAGAAGTGCTTGAATATAGCATATAATGTAATCAATTATTTATTCTTTTTTCTCCTTCTTAGGAACATGGATTACAGTGAAAAAAGTATATAAATTGGGTTCTAAATTGAAAGATCCATCTCCTTTTAAATAACTCACGTGTTCTCTAAATATAATTGATTGGGAAAATTAGAGAGTGAGAGGAAATTAATTTGTTAACATGCTACCGAATTGTTTGCTGAAAACTTGAGATACTCCGTCATCTTTTTAACTGATGACATTTTGTGTGAGAATTGCATGCTTAGAGGAAATAGTTGTTTGTTGAAAATCTTCTTCTATTCGCACAGGGGCGGACAAAAAGTTGTACAATAAAAACTATTCTCAACGTTCAACTTTAAAATACGAGGGAACGATTTTTTAAAATGTTAATTACTTAGTTTCCAAGATAATTAAAGATATTTGATTGAGTCGATTCTATAAAAAGAATATAAATATTATTATTTCTGTTATCTATATATTCAAAGAACTGGCGTTAGTTTTCACAGAGAAAATAGTTTAAAGCTATAAAACTGTTAAAGTTATAAAAATTAATTGTTATAACTGTAAATTAAGGCTTGTATACGATATGGAAGCTGAAAGAAGAAGATTGATAAAAACACCATTCATTTTGATTTACAATATCGCTTAAGAAAATAGCGTTGACAGGATGCAATATTAGAAAAAGAAGAAGAGATTTTTCTTTTCTGAAATGTTTGAAAACAATCTATTGCTTTTTGAAGTAAAAAATAAATAGGTCGAGTGGCTTTGATAAACTTAACTTTCTATAAAAAGGAAAAATATTTCGATACAACTAAAAAATGGAAAAATATTTCGTTTTTATTGTTTTTTGAAAAAATCATCTCAATCATATGACTAATAATCAATACTATATACAATTATCATAAACTAATATCTACTTGAAATGATAATATTACCAATTTTAAAATATTTATACAATACAAACAGATAATATAATGTTTATGTTCATCCAGTAGCCATGAATTGAACACATATAATCACATAGATCGATTTTTATGGAAGTTAAAATATTTATTAAGATAAATACGATAAATTCGAAAAAAAGTTCAGAAGAAATGCATTCTTTTAATAAAATTTAAAAGGCACATTTTTATTCTGTTTTTCATGCAGCCAATTTAGTTGATATCTCAATATTCTAAAAGAGTGTCTACCAATTTTATTAAATATACCACAAATGATTCTAAATGATTGTATAAAGAGTATAAAAAAAGTATTATGGTTATTGAATTGAGTAAGTCTGATAATATATTTTTAAAAACAATTTTCGTATTTTGGACCAAAGAATAATTTTATATAACATTTAAAATGTATTTAAACCTACGGTAATAAGTTGTTAGCTCAATGTTTAAGAACTGGAGGGCAACCTACGCACTTAATGTATATAGGATTAGCACAAACTAGGCATTTTTGACATAATCATAATAAAAAAACTGTAAGAGGTGTCGACATAATTTTATATGCGCTGGATAGCGCCGTCGCAATTCTATCAGTAGTCCAAATTTCACGTTGATATTTTTTATAGATCTTTAGTAATAGACTGTCAAAAATCGTAATTTTTCGTAATTCTTCTTCTTCAGACCTACAAAAATTGTGATATTACTTTAAAAGCCAAAATGGCAAAAAGTGTGTTAGCTCATACCACAAAAGAAATGATATACCTATACCATAAATTGTGTTAGCTCTAACACACTTTTTCCATTTTGGCTAATAATAATATAATTAAAATATCTTAACATTTATACTTCCAGATTGTATCGAACAGTCAACACAAACACAGAGATCATTCTTGGGCTTATTCTTGCTAGACATATTTCTCCATTTGCACTTTCAATATGCTGCAACTTGTCTCATAATTCGTTAAGCCGCATTGATCGAGAGATATTATATAAACATTACTTGCATTGATCTTATGATGTACATAAACTTACTTTATAATTTTGCGAAGCTTAATATTTGTCAATTATTGGTTCCCTTTTCCAATTTGTAAAATCCGAAGGAAGACGTCAATAAAAATCATCCAAATCGACGTATCATACGAATTCTCCAGCAAAAAAAATATTTAAAAATGTGTGTGAATACTCGAATTAATAATAAATAGTTGGAAAAGTAAATACTATTTATTTTATTGCGAAACATATATGTAAGATGAATCTTCAAGCTTTTAGAAAAATTAAAAAAATGTTTTTTTTTAATTCGAGCAGAATATAAAAATTTAGTTATTTAATCTATAGTTTTGGTAATATCTTTTTGTTGATGGATATTCAAAGATTCAATATTATTATAATTTTATACATAACAATAAAAATCAAAATTATGACATAATTTACGATCGAAATAATCTCTGTCGTAAAGATTGGAAGAAACTGAATAGGTTTTTCTAAACAATTTTGTGGCAGATCAATTAACCATAATTTAATTCTGAGTAATGAATTGATTCGAATTCTAGTTGTTTTAATATATTGAGGAAATATATTTATACTATAACATAAGTTTATAAATTAAATCTGTAAAGCCTATTTTATACCTATTTATTGTAATCGATATATTTATAATTTTCATCTATTAAATATATAAGCGTAATAATAGAAGACGTGTGTGTTATAGGTATACTCCCTAGGATGTTTGTTATTATTACTTTATTAATTCCGAATGTGTAATAATAATTAATATAATGAAAAATAATCCCCCATTTATTTATATGCTAAAGGGAATTTTAAAATAAGAATGGTAAAGAATATTTTAATTTTAAGAAGTAGCATTGTGGAGTTATATTTCTTAAAAATTATACAAAAGAAAATAATTAGTGATGAATTTTATAGTATATAACTTATACAAATTTATACACTATTAAAAGGTGTCCCGTAATTCCCTGTAGATCCTATATTTAGTCAAAAAATATACACGTACAAACCCGAATTTAGTCAAACGGATCCACTTGCACTCCATTTAAAGGCACACAAAAGGAGATCAACAAATTTACTCCATAGATTTCCATCAATTTCTTGAAATACATTTCATATTGCAGTTGTTACCTCATATTTTATGTGTGAAGCATTGTCCGGTGATGTCAGGTCAGGGCCCCGAGGTGGATTTGAATGGTAAGTGTAAATTCGAATTCGTAAGTGTATCTTTTGACTATATATTATAGCATTAACAAGACCGATAGTGAATGACGACACCCTGTAAACCATGGCTTTTTAAATAAAATTTTGTTATTTTCTCTTCCATTAAACAGTTCATAAAACGTTTGATCAGTATTGATTAATATGATCCACCATGTAAATCTCTTTCTGTAATGTTAAAGAATTTCTTGGATTAGACTTATATTATCTCTTATACTATAATATAATCACGATAAATCATTTTTACTTTATGTTGGGTTTCTCACATATAATGCAATTAGGCTTACATAGATCAACTTATCATGTTTGTGTACAGCTTCATATAGAGCACGTGTTCGACATGTTCTAAATTATAGACCAAAAGTCAGAACTACCCATGTTCCACATTTTCTAAATTATAGACCTAAAGTCAGAACTCCCCATGTACATTTTCTAAATTATAGACGTAAGCTCACAACACCTCATGTTTATTTACATGTTCTGAAATTAGACTATAATAATTAAGTTAGTCTTCTACGATGAACTCCATCATAAAATTTATTTCTGTTCTATGAACAAGGCTTCAAATATTACTTAAAAAAATGTAAAATTTACAAAAAATACCAAAAAAACATTAATTATAAAATTTGTATTCTGGTTATTGGCTATACTTTTATGTAATACATAGTAGTAGACTTGGATGTATAGAATTAGACGTCTGGTGGGCGAGTCATGATTTGCCACGATTTAGACAGTGGACTCAAAAAGATCAATACGTGAAGGTTTCCATATAGCTAAATGTCACAAGCAACTAACGGCCGATTTATTTGAATCATTGGATCATGTAGTTTATTCCTTAAAGTTGGAGATCCTGTTTATAAATGTTGCTATCAAGACAACACTATTTATATTCGTGGTCAAAAACAAAATAAATATATGTAATTTAAGGGTTCATTTTGCAATCTTTTGATTTCAATATTTAATCTCCGGGTGGAAACATTTTCGTTGATTGCGAACATGAATTTTGTTACAAAAAAGACTGATTTATTCCAATAATTACGTAAACCAGAGTTAAGAAGCCATTGTCAAAAATATTGATCGCCTAAACGATTTTATTGACAACCTTTGCAAACGTTCCGTGATTCAAAGACTTTCTGCTGACAACAATTATGACGAAAGAGAAATTGAATTATCGTATATTGGTATACCTGAACACCCAGAGTACGTTCTAATAAAACTTCCTTCAAAAACACACGACAAATTTTGATAACGACACAGAAATCAACCACAACATTTTTTAATTAGTGTCCATTAAATATAAGATTTTTGTTTTTATTCTCAATTAATTTCTTCATGGTTCCAAGAATTATAAATATATAAATGTTTTTCAGGAATAATATAATTCTCTAACATATCGACTCAGAGATCTCTACTAAAATTGTGTTTATAAGATATTTTATAATTTAATATACAGTTCTTTATCACAATTTTTCACAATAAAATGAAAATTAATTGATCCGAGACTTATATAAGTCCTCATAAATCTGCATGCTCAGCTAAAAGTCAATAGAACTCAATAAATGAGTCGAATATAATACTATTGGAACCAATTTGAAAAATTAGCATTGTCAATTATTAATGTAATTCGTGCATTTTTTAATAAGAAATGACCAATCTATGAAAACACAATTAAAGAGGTTTATGTGAAATGCTTAAAATATATTTATTCAAGGGAATCAACAAAGCCAATCTTTCAAATGTTAAACCTATAGAATGATTAACAAAATTAATAAAAAATTACAATTAATCGAAATGAATATACACAACATCTCATTAGTTTCAACACAATTGAATTGGGATTCTATGTTATATGTATTTTATAACTTTGAGTATATATATACAAAATTTGGATGTGGTATATGACTTCATAAGTCTTATAAACCTTCTATAGACCTTCTTTATTTCACAGAGTCGAATCTATCAAAATCAAACCATCAAAACCAATCGTATATGCTAACCAGAATTAGTACAATTTTGATTTGTCTTCTCATTTACATTACATCCACATAAAACATGACAATAGTCATAATTTGTTGTGGGTAACATCTCTAGAGTTTTCAAATATCAAAATAAATAATGTAATAAAACCGTTCATCCTTTATCCTTTATTGGAAAAATTGAAATTCTCAAATGAATTTTTCATTTTATTTTATAGTCAACGAAAACAATTTCTTTCGAATAATTCTCAAAGGAAATAGGATAGATTTTAATGTAGCTATTCTGTCACAAATCAATGAATGAGGAATTAGGTTTGATTAGAAAGAGAATAATGGAAATCCACCTTGTTATTTAAACTTAAATAATTGATAGTGTGTATCTCAAAAACTGTTTAGATACGATCAGTTCCGCAAAACTTGTATCAATGATTTATTTGGCAACAGACAACTCATTAATATTTTTGTAGTTAATATTTCCCGAAAAGTTGGTAATATTTCTAGCCGAATAAAAATAAATGATTGATTGATTTTATTTTCAGGGCGAACTTGCAACATCCATTATAACATTTAAAAAATGGTTCTAACTAAATAATTAATTCTTTTTTCGGTAGATTATAACGGATAATCCAGCACTCACAGTTGATTAAATTTTCCGCAACCCATGTCAGCTGATTACTTTTGGCATTACTGACCGGTGAGGGAAGAGAGGAATACTGAGTTTTAAAATATTCAATAAAATTCTTATAATTCCATTCTAATCTTTTTTTAATTCCTGAAGCTCAAGTTTTCAGAAGAGCATTAAATCATTTATAGAGGTTTCCCAACTAAGCGTCTAAGTGAAGTTATAATTGCAAACAATTGCTAACAGATATTATTGATGATTCTTAACGATTCAGGCTTTTTTTCTTAGATGAACTGAATGTAATTGTAACTGTATATATAATGTAAGACATTTAAAATTTACCCATCCTGAATTGAAGCAGAAATTAAGTTCAAATAATCTTTCTGATTTCAAAATACCAATTAATTAAATTGTGTTTATATTAAATCTCGGATCCACGGTTGCAATCATATGTATAAATCCTAGTCTAGAAAATATATACATAAATGCATACTGCATATGTGTAGAACATTCGTAGGTATAGAAATAATAAAAAAATATCAGGAAATAAAGTAAACATCACAATTTCTCATCATATAATTCGTCGACTTAATTATAGAGATGTATTTTGATAGTTACTCTTTACTATAGGGGTTACAAACAAAAAAGTTTATCATACTGGCAGATATAGTAATTGAAGTAACCAAACCTAAAATTATAAAAAGAGTACAAGAAGATTTGCAAAATGATCGCTGCCATATATAGAAGCCTAATTACAAATTGTTATTGGTTTATGTCCATATGTCTATGCCTCACAAACCATTGAGATTGATTTGAAACATCTATTAAATGTATTTCTGCCAGATAATTATCAGACAGATTACGTTTATTAAATATGCTTATAAATTTCCGATAATATTTTAATTTTCTGTCAGTTGAATCAATAATAATATAGAACATGTTTATTCAAATTGATACAACTTATGACTATCATTAAAATATATACAAAACTTAAAGATATCTATTCTCTCGAGTTTCTAATATTCTGATTTATATAATATGCATATATATATAGTTTATTACTTAAAATTACTTTCCTATTACGCAATGTAAATTATATTGAATTACATTATATTTATATAATTAAACTTCCTATAATTGTTTCAGATATAGATGGTAGTTTTACATTTATGAAACAATCATCTATAAGAAGCAGTATAAATGTTGATGTTAACATTTCTAATTTTACTACTTTTAAATACATTTTGTTATTCTGGAGAAAATACAACTATTAAGTGCTAAAATATAAAATAAACATCAGAATTCTAATATTTAATAATTATTGACTTCAACAATTAAATATCCTCAGAATCAATATTAATTACATTGTTAATTATTTCATGAATTATAGGGACAAAATAAAAGCATATAACATGAAACCTTTAATAGAGGAGAACCCCATCTGTTCCCATCTTTCTAAATACACAAATTCATGATATATACACACATACATGTCAGGGAATGTATAATAAACAAGAATGTGCACGCTTCCTTTCCTTATCCTGTTTGATTTATTGCAACACCAAAAACAGTTGTCAAACGTCACAGTTCAAAGGGTAAAGGGTTGCACATTCAAGACCCGAAAGAAAATAGAATTATAAAATTGTATCGCGAACTATATCTTTATGCCTATATGAATAGCATATATATAATAATTATTTATAAAAACAGTCAAATTATGTTAGAATTATGTTATGAGAGAACAGAAGGTTCATTTATTCTAAATTGTATTTGTGTGATATATTTTTATAATTTATAGCTGGTTATGTTAATCGAAAACAAAAATATGATCGGAATATTTTTTTTTTTAATTTTTAGTTTAATAACGACGACCGAAAATAAATAATCAACCGAAAACATGAAATGATATTGGTTATGTTTTTTATATAGTTACTATGATCGTAAATATTTAATATAGAAAGGTGCTAAATATTGTCGGAATTGAAATTCAAACAGAAATATGTGTTGACAATATAACATTATTTCGCGATCTATATTTGAATTAACATCATATATGAAAGTCATTCAAATATTAGAAAACATTTTTTTGTATTTCTAATTTTAATTATAAACGACGATTAAAAGATAATAATGAATATAAATGATGCCTTTGTTACATGTTAATATAAACGTTTGTTTGCGAATATCTAAAGTAGCAATTCTTTATTAAGGCATCTATTAGAACATTATAATTAATAAAAATAGACAGAGTAAAAAGATGGTGATTCCATTATTTTCAATTATTTATTTTAAATAAAAGCAGACCGGGCTGATTTTTTAATTATATAATATATTAAAATATTAGGTATTAAAAAAATCTACGTAGGTTTAATATGTTATATTATATATTAATTAAATTCACTTAATTCTATTATTTCATTTAACATATATATATAGTTTACTTAGATCACACGTTCACTTTAATCGTAGATTCTAAGGGCATATAAAGATAAATTTAAATTATTGTCAGATTAGTTGTTTCTCAAAATACATGCTAAACACATTTACTTAAGAATATGAATTTGTTTTATATAGGGTTTTCGATGATCACCATGAGATACGATAAAATGTAAAGTTACAAACTTTCTAGTAAAGAGCTCCCAGGTAAGATAAAATTATGACCCCATTTGTACTTACGAATTGGTACCTATATAAACCCACACTGCAGCTTCACCGTACCGTAACTATTTTTTTTACTATGGCAACTACAGTGTATAAATAAGACTTTCATTATATAACCATATCTTACATAATCATTTAATTAAAAATTTAATTTTTTCTATAGTATCTGCTTGGAAATTAAGGTTCCTGTACCCGAGAGCTCCCGTTTAGTTTAATATAACCGAACCTGGTTATATTTCGGTTACCATAAACAACATCGATTTTTTGTTATTCGTTAGCCAAATTATTAGATTAGA
>JAUZNC010038014.1:0-18450 GCA_034780395.1 Vannuccia rotundouncinata | reverse complement strand
AGTTTATCTCGAGCTATTTTAGAAATTACTTAGGCTATATTTTATAATTAAATTTAACAGCTTTTTAAAACTATATTATTATGTTATAGTTCAAAAAGAAAAGAAAACATTATATATCCATTGTGTTACACTTATTGTTAAGTAGATGGGATGATTAACACAAAATTAAACTACAAAAAGCACTTACGACTGCTTCGACCCACTCGTAAATAGTTACCAACTTTATACTATATTTAGAACACCAGATGACATATCTGCAACCTGCGATAGCTTCGAGCAACACTCTTTTGCTAAAAGTAGCAATTTACCAGCATGTTGCCATTTTTATGACTTACACCTACAAGAGTTTTGAGAAACTACCTCCTGAAACATATATATATATATATGTACATATAAAATGAAAAAATTCACATTATATAATCTATAATATAATTTTCTCACATGATACACAAATATGATGGTTGTTGTATACATGTAAATATGGTTTTAAGAGAGAAATATTTTACCTGCCTACATATATTATACATAATAATTCATTGTTTGCAGATTTAGGTACACAATATAATTTGTTGTTCTTTCTCTCCCCTCACTCTCTGATGTACACATTAATAGATAATTTTTTTCGTACTGCCTGACAAGTGTTTTGAAATTTATACTTTTCCATCAGGAAATTTACCTGGACACAGGCAAGTGGACAAGCATTATTTCAACCACTGCTATGCATATATTTGAATTGTTAATTTAATGTATTCAATCAATCAGCATCGAATATTTGAACAATGATTGCTAAATCTATGACTTTTAATACATTAAAGTTATTGTTTATATCAATTTCTTGCTTCCATGGTATATGAGTATTATAGATCTATCTTGTTTAAAACAGGCAAATAAAATAAATTTTATACATACACAATCTATGAACCACCCTCTGTATGCATCAGTATGCTTTTAACATACTAAATTAATGATCCCCTAGCAACTTGACTAAATTGAGAATTCATCAGCCAATAAGAATCAAGAATTTAAATGGTTTCTGATAACTGAGATTATACATATCCAGGCACAAACGGTTAAAGATAAATTTGAATGAGTAATGTATATAAAGTTATATAAAAAACAAAAGATAAAAATTTTATTGAAATAATTTAAATCTACAAACTAGTAAAAAATCTTATTATCAAATTAGGATTTTCCTGAGCTATAACATACAACTTTTAATAATTAATTTAAGTATTAAAATGGAATAAAAATATAAAAATATTTTCTGAAACAGAATTGAAATAGTCAGCCATCATTTTTTAGCTGACATCCATTTATTTGAAGGTTTGTGGGATAAATACCTACTAGAAAGTCAAAATTAAATAGAATTTTTAGTTCTATGTATTCAATCAATCAGCATCGAATATTTGAACAATGATTGCTAAATCTATGACTTTTAATACATTAAAGTTATTGTTTATATCAATTTCTTGCTTCCATGGTATATGAGTATTATAGATCTATCTTGTTTAAAACAGGCAAATAAAATAAATTTTATACATACACAATCTATGAACCACCCTCTGTATGCATCAGTATGCTTTTAACATACTAAATTAATGATCCCCTAGCAACTTGACTAAATTGAGAATTCATCAGCCAATAAGAATCAAGAATTTAAATGGTTTCTGATAACTGAGATTATACATATCCAGGCACAAACGGTTAAAGATAAATTTGAATGAGTAATGTATATAAAGTTATATAAAAAACAAAAGATAAAAATTTTATTGAAATAATTTAAATCTACAAACTAGTAAAAAATCTTATTATCAAATTAGGATTTTCCTGAGCTATAACATACAACTTTTAATAATTAATTTAAGTATTAAAATGGAATAAAAATATAAAAATATTTTCTGAAACAGAATTGAAATAGTCAGCCATCATTTTTTAGCTGACATCCATTTATTTGAAGGTTTGTGGGATATATACCTACTAGAAAGTCAAAATTAAATAGAATTTTTAGTTCTATGTATATCTATATTAATTGAAATCAATAGATAGCTATAGATAATATAAAAATATAATTTTGATCACTTTTAAATTTTAAAATATGCTAATACATATAAAGTTTTATTTTATTATATTGTGACAAGTGTTTTTTACTAGTACTTATTCTTTAACATAAATTTGGGTGCAGAATTTCACAATAAAATATATCTGATTGTCATAAATATGTTTATTATTTATATTTATCAGGTAATTCGACAAATATTTTCTGTGCTGCTGTAAGAATGAGTCGTGAATGGTTCGAGCTGGAGAGTGATCCAGGTGTGTTCACCCTTCTCTTGGCTGAGTTTGGAGTACAAGGGGTTCAAGTTGAGGAGATTTATGACCTCAGCAAGCCCATTGAAGAAAAGGTCTATGGCTTCATCTTTCTATTCCGCTGGAGTGAGGATCGGAAAGTGCGTCGAAAACTGGCTGAAGACCGGGACACATATGAGACTGATCCCACTAAAGTGGCTAATATATTCTTTGCTCAACAGATTGTGCCAAATTCCTGTGCCACCCACTCTCTCATCAGTGTTTTGCTTAATTGTTCTGATTTAGAGTTGGGTGGTATGCTCACCAAATTTAAGGTAAGCAACACACTCAAAAATTCAGATTTTCTTACAGTTTCCAGAATATTTAACTATTATTCGTTTATACATGAAATAAATTTTTAAAATGTGACACTTCATTTAAATTTTATTAAAATAAACCACTTCTACTATTTTGAATTATAATAATTTTGAATTAATACTGTGTATACTATTACTTGGTGAGTAGTATTATAATATTTATGAATTATTACATGATTTAAAAACTTAGTATTTAATTATAGTTTTAGTATTGTAACACTTTAATTAGTTTGGCTATTTAATTATTTGTTCATATTGAAATCAATTGCTACTTTTAGTATTATTGAATTTTTATAAATTATCATTCATTTGCATATTAAAACCGAAATGAACCATACATCATGGATAATCATTGAAAATGAAAATTAATTTTAACATAATATTAAATAACGGAACTTTTAGATTGGTAGATAGAGCTTCAATAGAGATTCTAATGGAATCAAATATATTTGGGTACATTAATATTGATTCAGTTGCATGTAATGAATAAGAGACTACAATTGATTCAATATTTTGTTATTGATATTTGGTATTTTGATATATTTTTGTTTGATTCAATAAAGATTCGGATACATTTCTGATTGATTCAATAATGATTCATTATCTTTCTAATTGATTCCATATAGAATTAGAAACATTTTGATGATTCAATAATAATTTGTTTATCTGATTGATTTAATATAGGTATGTTCCAACATATTCTTTAAATTCTTACAAAATTTCGTCTTATTTAAATAGAATCTTTAAATTTCCTTTTTACCAAAATGCTCTGAAAAGTTTGACGTGATTTGTACATTTTAACCCTGTTTTATAAATATAGGTCTGGCACATTAGGTTAGATATTATGAGAAAATTAATATTAAGGCCATTAATAACGTGAAGTTTTTTTTCTCTAAGACTTAATTAGGGTTCAAATTTTATTAAGTTACGATTTGAATTTAATATTAATTTGTTTTGTCAATGACCAGGAGTTTACTAAAAACATGACTCCCGAGGACAAAGGCCTCTCCATTGGCAGTAAACCAGAACTGGCTCGGGCTCATAATAAACACGCTCGCCCGGTACACAACACATTCTCAAACAGCGGTCCTGCAAGTCAGACTGGTAACCAGTCTCTCTCTCTGACTACTCGTGGAGGGGCTAACTCAACTGGAGTAAAGGCTGGGGATACATTTCATTTTGTGTGTTACCTGCCTGTTCAGGGGTGTTTGTACGAGTTGGATGGGTTGAAGCCCTATCCAATTGATCATGGACGTTTGGTTGACGGTGTGCCCTGGACAGACCAGTTTAAGGAAGTTATTCAGGAGCGAATGAAGGAGGTAAGTAATCATATAGTCTCTACATTTGATTATCTGAATTATCTTCGAATTACTCAGATGCTCAAGAAAAATCTTTCATACAATATCTATGATTATTACGGTTACTTTTAGAAAAATTTTAAATTCGCAATAATTAAATACCACTGGTAAACAATATACATAAATAAATTAATATTATACATATTTTAGCAAATATTTTTAGTAGGTAGACGAAAAGTATTGCATTTTTTTAATCAAATACTTGCATTTTTTATGGATAATTTATAGCTAGAAATATTAAGCTAATTTTTTACACAGTATGCGATAAAAATTTTTTAATTTATGTGTAGTTGTTAATTTTCTTAGATTTGAGCCTCTATGTTATACATACTCTATGGTTATATCTCTATGATTTCCTCTAATAAGTACACAATGTATAGTTATATCTCTGGCTATGTATGATTTCCTCTCTATATAATGTATAAAAATTCCCTTTTTTTCTAGTAAAATAATGTATTTTAGATAAAAGTAGTTAATCTAAACGCTTTATTTGCATTTTATATACATATAACTGTGTGGGATAACTGATAAATTGCTATCTAAATAGAATTCAAGGAAAGTTTGATGTGTTTAAAGGTACCCTGATATTGGTTTGGATTCCTGCAATATTCTGCCTCCTATTGACCTGAGATAAGCTGCAGTAGCCACTTGATAATAAGTCCCTTCTATTAATCTTATTAGGTCATGTAAATCTGCAATTGTATTTATTGATATGTTTATATAAATCATTGAAATCATACATAAACCTATATTTATTCAGTAAAGAATTAGCTATACTTATTATCGTTTTTCACTTAAAAGTATCTACCTCATCTTGAGAAAATGGAAAGGCAGGTTTAAGTTTTAATTCCCAGTGATCTTAATGTTCAGTGTTCAGCTCTACAATGCTAGTCGTTTCTCATACATGGAGATAGTTTCTAGTAAAAATCATGTAAAAATAACATAACGTAATTTTCTATTTTGATAAAAGGAAACTTGATCAACATTTTACTGAAACAACGAGTACTGATACTACTGAAGCTTAGGCCAGTTTTCTGGTTGTTTTAGATCACGTGTTATTCATATTAAAAATACCATTTGGTTTGAAAAAGCGATGTTTCCTGAAAGGGATCATTCCAGTTGACAGATCGTTTTCTTTTTGAATTATTAAAAATGGGTTGTTCTAGAAATGATTTAAAAGTCTTGATTAAATGTTCAACGAATTCTCACTTACAATTTTGTTTTTAGTTTTGAAATAATCGCTTCGTTATTTATCCCTTATAAATAAGATGATTTATTATCAAAGCACAACCGCTCAAAAGCCGTTAAACGGTATTTTAACAATTTACAATGCCGAAGACAACTTCATATTAGCAAAAAAATGTGCGACAGGAATCTGTTTAACCGGAAACTATCATGAATCCAAGGGTACTTAGCTAGATTCGAACCACAGACCTCTTGGTTTGCAGGCCAGCATGTTACTACTATGCTACGCTCCCTTTGAAATTTCGGCGAATTGTAAGCCTTATTAAGTCTTACATCTTCACAGCAACACTGGATTGTGTTACTACTGTTGCTGTGAAGATGTAACTGCTTTTGAGTTACGTTATCATATTTATACATTAATTAGTTAATTTTTGAGGATCTCGTTGGCAATAAAATACAAATGAAAAAGAGAACGAATCTGAAATAGCGCAATATTAATTCAGCCCTACTACAAATAATGCTTTATGATTAAAAGAGTTTAAAAATTTATTGAATATTTGTAAAAAAAAATATTTTAGTAAAATTAAGAAAACCTTACATGTAAACAAAAGATGATATCAACGTATACCTCTAGAACCTTTTATTAAAATATCAAAACAATCGATAAATGCTGACGTCATTAAATACAGTTTTTTTTAAATTAATAATAATAATTCTATTTAATAAAGGATGTTACTTTTTATTTTTATTGAAGATATTCAATTTCAACTGTGTAAAAAATAATAAATTTCTAACAAATCCAAATTTTTTCAATCCATTAAAACTCAGAATAATAGATTATAATATCATAAAAAGTTTGACGTTGAAGCATCTGTTCTGGGAGAATAATCACCTTCAGTAATGCCATCAATTGTTACCTTGTCTGTTGGAATCAAATCCACTTATTGGAAATTAACAATACATTTTAACCACACCAAAAACAGGAAAATAGAATCTTATAGCGTATTTTGATCAGTAGATTTTCTCCTACTTAAATAACATCACCTAAACCATAAATTATAGGGAGATGAAATCATAGAGATACAACTATACTGTCATTATATATAGAGGGAATCATAGAGACAACTAAACTATACATTATATAGAGAGGAAATCATGGATAAAAGTACTCACATTCTTTTCTGTTGTAACATTTTCTAGGCAGACCAACAAGACGTTCGGTACAGTTTGATGTCAGTGGTTCCCGATCGGCGACAGGCCCTCTCTGACCGCCTCACAATCCTAGATAAGAATCAGAACATCATTCGCGACACTCTGAGTCGAATGCTCGAAGCTGCCAACATCCTGCCCACCAACAACCCGGCCTCGTCTGCATCACCCCCTACCATCCCAACGACAACAGTGACACCAGCAGCACACACAACCTCGACGGACACTCCACATCAGTCCAACCTCCCTGGTGATACGGGAAGTGGGGAAACCTCTCAAGTAACCCCTGGTAGTCAGCGCAAAATGGCCATGACAACCCGGTCCTCGAAAAGGACATCGGCACCAGCATCGTTCACATCCTCCGTCCAATCTACGGACGACCCTAGTTCTCTTATTCAGCTTGCTCAGGTGAAATATTCACATCCTAAGCCGAAATAATATTTAAACGTCAATGTTCCAATTTTTATGATAGTTGTTTAAGTTATTCACAAAAATTTAGTGTAGGAGTTGTATACAAAATTTAATTATCAAAGTTTTGTAGAGATACCTTTTTATGCTGCACATAATTAAGTTTTGTTAATTATAAATCATTCAAGTGATACAAATTCATATCGGAATTAATTAAATTCCATTAAATTAAACAAAAATAAATTCACATTTCCTCCTTCACGAATTGACGGTCACGTTATGCTTGTTTCTCATTATTCGGAATCCTTATAATGTCATTGCCTTTTTCAAACACAAGCGTATCGCTTGTCAAGTTTCTTTGACGCATGTTTCAAATATTATTTTAATAAAAACAAAGTTTGTTTTTTTGGCTTCAAACTTTGATACATATGAAGCTGGATATATTTGAAAAAGTCGGTCCTTTTATATTTCCGATAACGACGTTAGAAAAAAGACAAAAACAGAATTCAAAATTATTCCCCCTTTCATCCAGCCTCTCACACAGGTATTGACGAATCTTTGAACTTGGAGAGCTGGATTCAGCAGCGATATGTTGCCCGGCACTACAAAGAACCTCATGTTGTTATGAAGTCGAGATAGTTATGAAGGGGCGGTGGCGAAGGAAGATGAATCGTGTGCTTATTATTATTTGGGCAGGTTCTCTACTATGTAATACTGACCCATTTGAAGTTACTGTAATTAGGTACATAACATTGAAATTTTTTCCAAAAATCGTGTCATGCCGAGTAAATTTAGATGTCTACAAAATATCGATTACGTTGTTCAACTTTTTATTTGATGTGTTTACCGCATTTGAGCAACTTTCGTACTCTTGGTCGTTGAGAAGCGTGCAGAGTTTAATTATAATTTTGAGCTGTTCTCAATTCCTGATCTTCTTCTGAATTCAAGATGAGAAAGAGGAATGAATGTTGTTGGTTACTATAACTTTGGGTACTTCCGATTATCGACAATTCTCACTTCCTTGCTTTTAATTGACTTCAAACTTCTCAACTGTAGAGTTTAAATTTATTACAATCTATTTCAGTTTGATTTACATTTTCATATTTTTATTTTCAGACAAGCCCAATGATTCAATTATTGCCAGAGGTAAGTTTATTTCTCGCATGTTTTGACTAAGAAGAATGCTTGGGTCTTTGTATTGACTGGTCCTCCCTCTTCTCCACAGATATCCCGACTTAAAGAATCAGAGTGTCCAGTACGGGCACAGGTAGTTGTACAGGACCCATCTGGTGGCCATGAAAACCTCCCCTGTGCTACTGTGGCCGCCACTGACGTCACGAAACCTCTCACTATTGAAACACGTTTCCCACCGGTTCCAGCCACTTCTGAACCTCCAGCCTCGTCCACACCACCCCTTCCTGTTGACACCACAGCTCCGATTGTGGCAACCACTACTCCACCGGTACAGACCAGCAGGTCCAACAGAGCCTCTAAATATCCCACCAGATCGTCAACCAGGAGGGACACCCTGGCTTCAAACAGTTTGGCGTCAACAAGGGCTACTGCAACGTCCCCAGGGGGTCCTGTATCTCCCCTGGATCATGCTTCAGTGACTGGGGATCAGGCGACTTCCATTGCGCAAGGTTGACTGTGGTTAAAACTTTGATTTGTCGATTAATTGTGCAAACCTTTGCTGCTTATTTCTATAGCCAACGTTTTTCTTAGGGTTTCTAACATAGGATAGCCTAGCCAATCTATTTTTTAGTTTTGTAAATGGAAGTTTTTTTTTCCGGCTTTATATTCGTTCTATTCTATTCGGATAAAAAGCTTTCTAACTGTGGGGGACTGGTATTTGTATGCTTTCAAGCCTGGCTGAACATCAACAGAAGTAACTCTAAGATAGACACACGCGATATTCTTCATGTTAATATTATCTTATCAAATTCTATAATGAATCTTGCTGTTAATAAGAAAAAAACTTATTTTTAATCGTTTTAACTCAAATTTTAAAGTAATTTCAATATAAAATTATTTAATCTAACTGTTAAATGCTGTTTATCCATCTCTCAAACATCTTAATTATAACAATTTAATGTTCTCTCTCTCTCTCTTGGTTAGGTATACACCGGCGTGGCTTCACCCCACAGGAGCTAGTAGAACTCCTCATCATTGTGGAGGACCACATGCGCTGCTGTCAGAGCCAGCTGGCCGAGGAATGTGAGAAACGACGACGCTACACGCGAGATCACTGTCGTCGAACTTTCGATTACGACTCCTTCATCAGGACCTTCTTGAGTATGCTGCACCGTACAGGCCAATTGGAAGCGGTCATAAAAGAACAGCAAACAGTGACTGCGGCCGCTTCTACCTCGAGGAAACGTGGAGCTAGCACCATCGGCACATCGTCCAGCACCGCAGGCACCACAGCTACTAAAAGAGTGGCGCGAAGTAGCCGCCATTAATTCTTCTGCTGTCGCTGCTCCACTATTGATCGTTTTTGATTAGTATGCGCATCGATAATGTACAATTATGTTGTTCCCTCTGTATAAAGAAATTGGTCGAAAAGGAAGCAGTTAACTTTTGCTTTTGTCAATGTCAAATAAATAAATTGACTGAATATGAAGTGACAGGGGACTGTTTGGAATACTTTAAATTGAAAGAAATATCAACTTTATCAAACAAAAGCTTGCACGCTATTTATGCTTAACATCCAAGAGTCATACGTCATACCCACCCATAAAGAACTCGGATTATTCCAAAGCAACCTACTTATGGATTTCATGTTGCCATATTTGACATTTATTATACTCTCAATTGAGTTTGCGAGGAAATTAAGTTACATTTAAAAAAATTCAACGGATGGCTGCATAATGGGTTACTTAGTTGTCTTTATTAGTCGAACTTCCTTTTTCCCGAATGTATATTTAGTTAAACAAAAGCTTTTGTATTTCATCTTATTGTCTCAGTTTATTTCTGCATTTATTCCGTTTTCAACGAAATATCTATATTTAATGTGTATATTTATTCCATATATGTATTTATTGTAAATAACAGTTTTTGTTTTTTTATTATTGTACAGTTTATTGTTGAAATAAGGTTGATTTAAAACCAGTGGAAAATTATTTGTTTATGAATTGTAATGTATTGTGGTGTAAAATATACAAATTGTTAAATACATTTTTTAAATATTTCTTTGCTTAATCACTATTGAAAATATCACTATTGTTTTTTAATCAAAAGCTAGTTATACCCGTGTTCTGTATTCAAAAGCTAGTTATACTCGTGTTTTATAACTTGTTTTCTCTAATTTCATCGTTATGTAGTAAGAAATGTGGAATAAAAACTAATGCTTCAAACAATTTATAGAAAAAATAGTTTTCCTGATTTATCAAGAAACATTGATATTACTGTTTTGTGGGAAAAAATCTCAAATTTGTATATACACAAAAATGTATCCGTATATGCAATAAGGGTGTAATCTAGTTTATAATTTAAAACTTATTTTCATCAGAATGACTTATTTCGACACATGGGGAAAAGTTGTTTGTAATAAGTCAGATTAGCATTAGAAAATTGACGTATTTTTGTCTTTATATTTTGATTAACTGGTTCTGTGCAATTAGAATAAAAGGTTTTCACTGTTTGAAAATTTTAATTCCCCAAGTATGAGCAGTATTAAGATTGTAATGAGTTTAAGAATATTGAAAAGAATTCTCATCATTTTGAATTTAGTTTGTATATATAATGTTTATCCCAAAAGAAATGTATATTTATTTTAAAATTGAAGTTAGAGGTGATTGTATATAGAGACACCCATTTTTACTGATAAACACTATTGCAGAAGAATAGTTATAACACTGAGAGCTAGCTACAGTATAGTCGTTTCAACACAAAAACTCAGAAATATGTTTTTCAGAATTTTAGAGACAACAGAGGTCCTTCTTGTAAATTAAATCGTTTAAATCCAGAATAATATCGTAGGAAAGGATAAACGTGGGAGCAATTAGCGTCCTTACATTTGAGTCAAAAATATTTCATTATATTACATACACAATTTTATTTAATCCATATTATTTACCTATAATATTGTTGTAATAAGAAACAGTACTAAAATTACGTACTTAATTACAACACATTATATTCTCAATTATCATTTTGTGTTGTTCACATTCTTAATATACGTAACCTAAAAGATGTCTATTTTAACTTCCTCCGGCATGTTCGCCATCACCTCCCCATCTCTGTTACATTTTAATTATTTACAGTTAATTAATTAAGTCTATTTAATTAGCCTTTCATCCTAATAATGAAATTGATATACTTGTGCGTTAGGCGGCTTTCCAATACAACTATAAAATACAAGATTAAATGCATAAGGCAAATAAATTCTGCATTGTTTAAAACTACATTGCAACACCTATACTATAATTAGTCTAATTTTTAGACACTACTAAAGATTTTTTAAGATGTAAATACCAAACCAAACCAAATACTCTGCGATGGCGCCGGAATAATTGGCAAACCTGTCGCTTCCATCCTCGCTGACTCCATGAGGCAACAGACTTGGCCCGAAATATGGATCTCAGGAGATGTCATTCCTCTGGCTAAGAAATGCCCTTCAACTAACATAGAAACAGATCTTAGACCTATCACTCTGACAGGCACTTTGTGCAAGCAGGTGGCAGAAAGGTTATGACTAATTTATTACTAGATCAGGTCAATAAATTCATAAACAATAACCAATTTGGTGCTATAAAAAATAGCTCTACAGTTGTACACGCTCTGACATCGCTTCACCCCCAACTATGCAAGACCACTGACGCCGGAAACTGCCAGACTATAGTTCATCAACTTTTCGAAAGGATTTGACAATATTGACATCAGTCTCTTCATCCGTTCCTCACAAGATGGATTGCTACTTTTCTAGCAAAACGTTATCATATAGTCAAATACCAAGAAGTCACCTCTCCTTGGCTGGAAGTTCACGCCAGGGTACCGCAGGGTACATTGACCGGTCCTATTGCGTTCCTACTGATGATTAACGATCTCGAGGCAGGACTGAAATATGTTGACGACAGCACCGCTATTGAAATAATGACCTCACCTATTTTATCCTCACTTCAAAATACCATCAATGACATCCAATATTGAACTAACTCAAACAATATGAAACTGAACACCAATAAAACACAACTTATGGAAATCAATTTTAAAAAACACTATGATCCGTGGCCAATCGTACAAGTGGACAACAACGTCCTGAAAATGTGCAACGTCGAGTCCTCAAGATCCTGGCCCCAAATAATACATATGAACAAGCCATTACGCTATTAAAACTTGAAAACCTCGAAAATCGTCGCAATTCTCTTTCATCAAAATTCTACAAAAGTATTGTATCCGGCAACATAATCTCTAATCTCTCGTCCTCTTAAAACATTTTACACGAATACCAAATCTGGAAATATTCTCGTCGGCAAAAAAGAAACATTCAAAATTCTTCTCTTAAATATCATCACTAATTTTTGACCTTTTGCACAATTTATAAATATCATTTTTAAACTAATTTCGAAATATAGTTTTATTAATTATATTTATTCATGGTAATCGTCTACCTACTCAAAAAAACTTACTACAAACCTCTTTTGTATGAACTAATAAGTATATGTTAATAGTTTCGTTCCCATGATAATCATTTATTTGTCGAATAATTTAAAATGCTAACTTTTTACTTTGCACCTTTTGTAGAATTTTTTTTTTTATATAACATATGATATGTAGGAAATTAAAATCTTTATTATTATTCATGGTATTAAAATTGTAATGACCAGATTTCCTCTACTTTTTTCTAATTTTGTGAATCATAATATTTTTTTTTGATAAAGGAAGTTATTGTCAATGAATTTTTTCTTTCAATTTAAAATGACTTGAACCATTAATTACTCATTAAGTTAAAATTATCTGAATAAAGATTAGATTAATAATATTGATTGATACTTTTAGAATAATAAAACTTAGAAGCTTTAATATCACCCAGGTATATAATTATTAAGCAGTTAAATATTATGGCTTACGATTCATTGAATCTTATCTAAAGATATAAACTTTTACACATAAAATTATAAATTTATATAAATAATGTTCACCTTGGGAGTTATTGATTGTCAGAAGTACTGACTTCATTTAAATAATTTACATAATTATAAAATGTCCAATTTTAATATAATAGATACAGCAATTTATAAACAAAATAAAATAGATATAATTGTGACGTGAAAATTTTAATCTCAAATATAAAATCCCTCATCAAAATTTTTACAATACCGATTAGCTCGTCTCAAATATTTCTCTATATATATAAATAAAATAATTAAAAGTATATATATATAGAATAATTATATATTTCTATAGCGCTAAAATATTGTACTACATACTAACATGCTTCCCACCATCTTGATATATCGAAAAATGACTTAAAGATTCGTAAACATTGTGAATTATATGCCTTAATGATTCATATGTATTAGTGATTCATATTCCTTGGTGATTCATATGTATTAGTGATTCATATGCCTTGGTGATTTATATGTCTTGGTGATTCATATGTCTTGGTGGTTTATATGTCTTGTAGGTTCATATGTCTTGGTGATTTATATGTCTTGATGGTTTATATGTCTCGGTGATTCATATGTCTTGATGGTTTATATGTCTCGGTGATTCATATGTCTTTTAGATTCATATGTCTTGGTGATTCATATGTATTTTAGATTCATATGTCTCGGTGATTTAAATGTCTTGTAGATTCATATGTATTTTAGATTCATATGTTTTGTAGATTCATATGTATTTTAGATTCATATGTTTTGTAGATTCATATGTCTTGATGGTTTATATGTCTTGGTGATTCATATGTATTTTAGATTCATATGTCTTGGTGATTCATATGTCTTGTAGATTCATATGTATTTTAGATTCATATGTCTTGGTGATTCATATGTCTTGTAGATTCATATGTATTTTAGATTCATATGTCTTGGTGATTCATATGTCTTGTAGATTCATATATATTTTAGATTCATATGTGTTTTAGATTCATATGTCTCGGTGATTTAAATTTCTTCTAGATTTATATATCTTTTAGATTCATATGTTTTGGTGGTTCATAAGTCTCGGTGATTCATGTATTCCAGATTAATTTATGTTTAAATGATTTTACCTAATTTACCCAACATTTTATTTTATATATTATTCAATACGTTTTCAGAAAATCTAAAGTTATAATCATATTTGTTTTTGTTTCATCAAAATGTATTAAAATTTGATTAAAATGTACATTTAAACATATGTTATCATCAAACTATTATATAAACAGCAGGAAATTAATTAAACCTGTATATTTCACTTAAATTTTTATGAATATTATAGAAAAAGTAATGAACATTGTGACGCTGGCTTTTTAATTGCTAATTTATTGTCTGAAAACCTCTCATTTTCCAATATATATAGAGATAACCAAACGATTGATGATGAAATCTTAGTACTTTAGGATGATGAAACGATACGTGGTTTTTATATGTTATTAAAATGATTTATAATGATTTATTCGTCAAAATGAAAAATTAACATATCGAACATTGACAGTTTTTTAACTCTATACAAAAATTGGCACATTTCTTTAAAATGAATTGTAAATTTCCTTAAACATACTTCATTCAAGTAATCTAACAGGAATAAAATTATTACGATTTTATTAATAACAATAAAATATAATAATGAACATAAATTGGTAATTTGAAAATCTGAAACACAAATATGGATGATTGAGAATCGTATAAATATGGAGAAATACAACTAATAATTTGGTAATCAAATTGATGTACAATTCTAATAAAATCAATAAACAGGAAACTCATTTAAATATTCCCCCTGGCAACTTATGATACAAAAATATATGTTAATTTGTAACATTTTCTCTTCTGAAATGATGGAAAATCAAAATGTATTTGTCTTTTAATTGTATATTGAAACTTTTCCAAAAGCTTTATTAATTCTAGTACATTTCAGACGAATGTGTCAACAACTTTTTGTACCAGAATAACTAAAATAATATAGCTTGAATCAAGTCGAACCATGAACCACTTCTCTTTATGACCATGGCGGTTGTTGCCAAAGAAATCCCCCGGGTGCACTCAACAGTTGCCCAGCACACAGATTGATGCTAACACTCATTCCACGTTTTTGTTAAATAAGGTATTATTATTAATTTATCGAACGCGAATAGCAAAGAGTACAACAATTAAAAATTTGCAAACAAGCGTCTAAATTATATTTTGAAAGAGAATTTTTGTTTTTTTAAAAAATAATATATAACTTCTCGAATGGCAGGTTATTTCAGCTGAAAATGTTAATATTTGATTAATGTATATAATTGTATCAAAATATAATACATACATGTATATCATTAATGATTCTTAAATTAAACAAGAAAAAAACAAACTCATGAAATTTTGAAAATTTTCATTTTCTAAAAATATGCTAACTCTATATGATTAAGACAATATATCAAATTCACATTGAAGTATGCATTGTGTTTATGAACTCACAAATTGTTATTTTCTTGTTTGCTTCCAGATTTCAAACGAAATGATAGCAACCGAATTTACTGAATTTTGTTAACAAAAATGGAGGAAGCATTGTGCGCGGAAATGAAACAATGGGATTACATGTTATAGCTAAGGAAATTTGAGAAATAAATAATCGATGTCACGTTACAAAAGATTACAATCTCAAATTTCGATACTATTAATAATTAAAGATATATCATCACAGCTTTTTAATTATATTTTTTTCATATTTAGAGCTTCGATATATTTTATGATTAAAAAATTATGAACTGTTTTTAACACCCGCTAAATAGTCTTCAATTTGTTGTTTATTAGTAAACCTTTAAAATGACTGAACTATAGGCCTGAAAAATAACATTATATTACTGGGTCCGCTAGAAAAACATTTCATTAAAATATCTATATCTTCAATTTATCAATAATTTTGAATTTGTTCATGATTTCTGGTAGGGTGTTCACATAAAGCCTTCTAGTCCGGTTGCCAAATCCAATTTTTTGGCTGAACCTGGAAATTTCATGCAACGTTTTTTTTTTATTGATTTTGGTAGCCCAGGGTCTACTCATTCAGAACCTGCCGGGTGCACTCCGGGCACCCTTGAGCGTTTTGAGAAATTCAAGATGGCGTCTAAGATGGCTGCCGTTTCAGATAACTCCCTATAACTCAGTTAGTATTTGACCTAGGATGATAATTTTGGTGTCTAACCATATGTTTTGAGGGGCAAGGAATCCATTGAAACTTTTTATTTGACTGGTTGGGGATTGCATCATAGGGAAATCCAATATGTACTAATATTTACTATTGTTAGGGTTTGTTTATTCTAATTCTAGATGAAACAGCTATGCCTCACATTGGTTTGTACGAAAGTGATCACAAGGCCAAATACAACAACCTAAGACTAAGACGGCATACCTGTTTTTGATTGATATTGTGCCATCCAACCCAGATACAATAATGCCAGTTGTCTTCGTTGATACGGCTACACTGTTGTCTCTCAATGTCATAAACTATTCTTCTGTTGTGTTTATACGGCTATACTGTTGTCTCTCAATGTTATAACTATGCTTCTGTAGTGTTTAAACAGCTATATTGTTGTTTCTCAAAGTTATAAACTATGCTTCTGTAGTGTTGATACGGACATACTGTTGTATGTCAATATTATAACTATGCTTCTGTAGTGTTGATTCGGCTATACTGTTGTCTCTTAATGTTATAACTATGCTTCTGTAGTGTGGATACGGCTATATTGTTGTTTCTCAATATTATAAACTATGCTTCTGTAGTGTTGATAGGGACATACTGTTGTCTCTCAATATTATAACTATGCTTCTGTAGTGTTGATTTGGCTATACTGTTGTCTCTCAATGTTATAACTATGCTTCTGTAGTGTGGATACGGCTATATTGTTGTTTCTCAATGTATTCATAACATAGAGTTAGCAAAGTTTTGTGTACTTATCATTGAGATTTTATTAACTTTATGCTAGATACAGTTTACAAAATTTTAATACGTCATTATTTAATTTTTATTTAAAATTTAAATATTATTGATAGAAAAGTGTTATTAAATATTATTATGCTATCATTCATTGGTTTAGAATATTGATTCTGAGATATAATACACGACGGCGAAACCAGGGTGAATTTATTCTCTGAATTATTTAAAAGGGTGATTTATTTGACTTAAACAAAGTAAAAATCAATATAATAATTGTGGTTTTCAATATTTTTGGAAACAAAATTATGCTTTTTAATCAATATCATAAATTTAAAATTCTAAATTTCTAAAATTTAAAAATACTATTTAACTTCAATGAATAAGAAACATGATTGCTTTGATATATGACGACACCTAATTAAAATGGCGTAACTTACTTAAACACTTTACACTTTACTAGGTTAAAATTGTATACATTGAGTCTTGTTTTTGATATAATAACTTACTATAATTGCTTTCTAGATACTTACTGTCTTACAAAATAGTAATGTAACTTTTCATCATATGATGATGGCTGATATAGGCGTGTTTCTATATACTACCATAAATTAAAAACGTTATTTTTTTCGAAATGTTAATTTTCCTAGATATTAAAAGAAACCGAAGGCATACATTCCGCAGGACCAAGTAATAACGCAGTAAACATAACATTCTGAGATATAAGCATGTATGTATCTATTTTAGCTAATAATGGTTTAGGAAGTATACATTACTTTATAGCTTTACATTGCGTCAGCTTAATTTGAACGAACTGGAATTTGAAACACGAGATGCGCAAGTGTTTTAATTAACTAGTGAGTTGAAATTTTACTATGGAACCACTGTAAAACGATAAAATAAATTATTTTCAGCATTTCTTAGTCTGTGATAATGTTAAACTAATATTCTCCGATTCCATAGATAATAAATGTTCACTACTTCTATGTATTGTATTAAAATATTCACAGTTTATATGATTTATTACAAAATATCTATTTACATTTAATTATGTTTGCATTGCTTAGAGGGCGATCAATGGGGTAATATGCTAGGAATATTATTACGATATCAATATAGTAGTATGGGATAGCGATCTCAGTGACACAAAGTCGACTCCTTTGCTTAATTTTGATTGGTTGCGGGACCTTCCCCTCCCCTCGAGCACCCTTTCATAGTAAATTATTGACCATTGACAATCGAGTATCATCGAGTATGCAAGGTGCTCATTTCATTCTCTTTTCTCCTTTCTTTCTTCGTCTCTCTGACAGTCTCTCCTACAAGCTATTTTCGATAGTCTACTTTATTCATCATTTGATTTTAAGCAACAGGTCCCTCAGAATCTGTGACGACTGTATATTCTACACAACGCTAAAGTCTCTCAGTATCTTCGTCGACAGTCTTTCTCAACCTCTCGCACAAATGGCCAACATAAGAAACAACACAATAATTTAACCAACATTAGTAGTAGGAAAGGAGCATATCCTAACCAATTCGTCTTCTGATTGGTCGAGAGATTCACGTGACCTATCTGG
>JAUZNC010038003.1:3728-18452 GCA_034780395.1 Vannuccia rotundouncinata | reverse complement strand
ACCTGTTGATCGCACTTTAAGCAATGCAAAAATTATTGTTTACTAAACAAAAAATGTATAATAATTAAAAAATTATTTGTTCGCACTAAACAATTTAATCGAATAGTGCGATGAAATAATAAATAGAAACTGTGAATAGTTTAATTATAGAAATAGTGAATACTTTTTATCTATAGAATCAGAGAATATTAGTTTAATATTATCACAAACTAAGATATGGTGGAAATAATTTACTCTATTTATTTATCTATTTATCTATTCTATGATTTTACAGTGCACTCGGTGCATAGCATGGTGTTTCAAATTCCAGTTCGTTCAAATAAAGGTGGCGGAAGCACTGTAAAGCTATATAGTAATGTATACCAAATACTACAAAAGCGCGCCAAATTAATTGAAGATATATTGCACCGCATAATATTAAAATGTATCCATTATAACATTTTTGTATCTCTAAATTAGATCAAGATGTTTACATTTTACATTTTAATATGTAAATATTATGTAGATATTACTTAACACTAGTTATAAGTCTAGAATTCAGAAAAGCTATGCTGGTTTGCAAAGCGGGGATTGTTGTCTCGGATCAGGTTCGAGCCCATCCTCGGACAATCTCTCCTGGACTAGCGAACCTTATAGGGATCGTTCGGATTGTCCTCTTTTTTATATATTATGTACCGTATGTATTATATATCATGTATGTAGCATAAAACCCATGGAGGTTTCCAAATAATTCCCTTATCTTATCTTAAATAGTTTGTAATCATTTATATGATTACGTTTGTAATTATACGGAATTATTCACATTGTGGAGGTATTTTATTTGGAAAAAATATTGACAAAATTATTACTAAAAAAATTAACAACTTGTATGTTTCTAATTAAAAGAGTAATGAAGTTATTAGTATAAATATTGGCAGACTTTCAAAGGTTATATAATTATTCTATTCTATTCTATCAATTCTATTTAATAAAAATATTATATGTATTGGAACAAAATTATATCCTTAAATTAGGTTTCTATGACTGTTCGGGTGATTCTGTATCGTGTCTAAAAATCGTAAGCTATATTTAATTTAACTCAGCAAACTCAAAGATAATTGTTCTACAGAGTTAAGTGTATAAAATGTCTTGTTTAACATTGAACATTGATTAGTGAAGGTGTCTCATTTAATTAAACAGAAATAATTCAACCTCTCATATAAGAAAGCCATTGTGTAACAATAATACTGTTAATTCCAATCTATACAGAGTACCTAAGACGTCACCTCCCACAGACCTGTAGGCGTCTCTTTCCTCTAGATTATGTTGGGATCCAGATCCGGTCTGCATATAGCGTCCGTCAGTTATTATGTTATGTAGGTTAACATACAATACGTAGTTAGTACTTCAGTAAGTACAAATGCCAAAAGGAAGTTATCTGATTACCTCATCAATTCCATTAAATCTTCTGTGGCGGGGGTTTGTGTGTGTGTCTATTCGGCCTATAGGGCCAGGTATATTCAACACCAAGAGATTCTTATCCTGTCCACATATACTACCTAACTAAAAGAAAAGTCGGGTGCGTGCGCCTATGAAAGTTTTTTAGTTTCCTAATTCTAAGATGTACTTCAGCAAGTAATGCTATTGGGGTTGGGTACACTATTGTTTGTTCATAGCGATTAGGTATATAGGGAATTAAATTTTAGAGGTAATAAATATTAAACATAATATTACAATTAAAATAATATTAAGACGTTGCGATGAATAGATTTAGTAGAATGTAGTTCCGATAGGTAATTTGTCAAAATTTAGCAATTATAGCGTTTTGTACAGGTGTTCATATTTAATCTTTTTCATTCTTTACATGAACACTTTTAAAAACACACAGAGGTCCTATTTTAATAAATATATAAATAAATAATTTCATTATTCACTATGATCGCTTGATTGTTTGAACATCTAAAAGCTAGTTTCCCAAAACTAGAAAAAATATTAATATATATCAAATTATTTTTTCATACTAATTGTATTTATGAGATGAATTTGGACGAATACTTACCTACTAATTATTTTCTTAGCTAATAATATATTGTATTATATAATAATCTCTAACAATTTCATCTCCAAAAAACATGCTACATAGGTGCAATTTATACATGGTCCACTTACTATTATTAATATCATCTTCGTCCTCGTGTTTTGATTGGTCCGTATCTTTATTTGGTTTAATTGATCCATTCAATAGAGAAGCAGAAGGAGATGACGTCATAGGTCCCGAAATTGAATTGTCAGTCGGAGGACTAACTTGGTTAGCATGATCCGGCTGTTTAAGAAGTACATGTCCCTTCGATAATTTGCCATTGGAGCATATGACGTAGGATGATTTATTCACAACATTGGCTGGTTTCTCAACAGAAATACGAAATACAAGGTTAAAAGACGTCTTCTCATTGGTCTGTAATACTGTAGCCTGTATAATGGAATAACACTGTGGTGAGACTGGCGCCAATACAGAAAGTAGGTCAAGGCCGTTAAGAGCGGTAAGAAATGCGAGCATTCGATTGGACGCCGTGTTTGGTAATGGTAAGTCACGTGATATATTTTGATTTTGTAGAGGAATGGTGTAAATGTGGCTTACAAGAGACAGAATACTGGTAATTCCGATCAGACTTGATGATTGATACATTCTTGCTGGAAACAAGAAGGTGAAAACAAAATTGATGAATGTGAAGATTACAATTTTAGTCTTATATATTATAAAATGTTTTGTACTATTTGAGAATAAAGTCAGTTAGATTTTATGTATATAGGTAACAGAAAATATAAAAAAAATATAAGTAGACTATAATTATATAATGTCAAATATATGAAAAAAATAATGGTGGTTTCGCAATGAATAAATAAATAATATATAAAAATCATTGAAACTTCAGAATATCATTTTATGAAACCAACTATATTTTATGTTTTTGTTTCATTGCATTGCATTTTCTTTTAAACTGTTTAATGCCTCCATATTCAACGAAAGTATTCAACTATCATAAAACAGCCTAATAATCTAGCTATAAGCAATATTTTGACATTATGCAGCTAAAGGAATAAGTGCAAGTTATTAAAACGATAATAAAGGTAAACTGCACCCAGATTTGACTATATTTAAATATTCAAAATATATATACACATATACTTTTATCGGAGTAATTTATCTGTATATTATACAGTAACTACACTATGCCTATAATGTAAAATATTGAAATATAATACCTACGTACCACATGGTTATCCAGTATTTTCTACATGTTGTTTATAATCGTTGCCATGTAGAAGAAGAAAGATATATAAACAAAATTAATTTTGTCAAGATACCATTATCATAATATGCTTCGTGTTATAGTTTTTCACATTAATAAAAAAGTGATGAGTTGATTAAATTTCCAAAATAAAACACAACCTAGGAAATATCTACGCCCTTTTTCATAATTTGAGTTTATAAATAAAGGTATTATAATAACAAAATTATAACTTGTACACAATAAAATGAAGGTGAGCTTTATAGAAATAACAATCAATAAGTTTTGTTTTACATGCAATTTATTTTGTCTAAAAGCTATGAAATTGCCTTATCTCATAATGCACGCATTTTTATGACAGCTAAAAGACACAACAATAGATTTAAAAATTGTATCGGTTCTCAGCATATTTTGCTATTTAATGTCAGTATATTAAATGTTTAATATTCATATATTTGTAGTTTGAAGTGAGTGGATATATTTTCCTGACATGGATACATTCATAATAAAATATCCACCCTTATTTAGAAATTCTCCAGACAGTCAAATATATATTTATAGAATGAAACTAACAAAAAAAGAAAATACTTCAGAATGCACGAAAACAAAACTAGTTTACGAGAAAAAATAATTGATGCGAACAAACCGTTTTGAAATACTTAGTACACATACAAGATTTAACGTTTAAATTGATTATTCTAAAGGAAAAATTGACTAATTTTATGTGCAAACTGAATTTTATAAATAAATTTTTCTCTTTTGATTTAAAATGTTTTTAGTGCAATAACAACTATAAAAAGTTCGAAATATACCAAATGATGTTAATTCTTATATAGATAACGGAGTTAATCAAATTTGAAGAGCAGTCCAATTAGAACATTAAAAAACAACATAAAAAAATAATAAAGCTTGATTTTGTTTCCAGAAACTTATAAATAAGGGCTGGATTGGGTGTTGTTATAGTTAAATATATAGATTCGCTGTACGGTCTTTATTTCTGATTTTGAAGATGTCATCCGGTACATAATGAAAAGACAAAATAGTTTACTATTTAGGAAAACCTTGAGCCATTAATATTAATGGATCTTCCTAATATAGTAGGTAAATTATTGAATAAATAATTTGTAGAATGATCTGAAATTATAATTAGAATTGAATTGTTAAAACAAAACTATACTAAAATGTTTCTTTATTTATTTTGTTAATGTTTATATTCATACCAAAACGTTCATTTGTATCAAAATAGAAAAAGTTGCTCCTAATTATTATAATAATACACATGTCGCTCAACTAAAACTATGTAGAAAACATTAAATAACAATTGTAAAGTATAAATTAAAAATATAATTTAAAATAAATTTAAAATATAATTTAAAATAAATTTAAAATATAATTTAAAATAAATTAAAAATATAATTTAAAATAAATTAAAAATATAATTTAAATAAATTAAGAATACAATTTAAAATAATTTAATAGATAATATATTCCGTCTCAACTCTTACAGTACCTAATATTATAGATCGAGTATTATTTATTGAGTATATAGAGAGATAACAAGAATATTTAAGCGCATACTAAAAGAAAAATATTATTAATATTGAACCATATATTTAATAAAATTCTCTTAAACATTGAATATATTCTTTATAAATTAAACAACACAAAGAACATAACCTTGTGCAGAATTAACTGAGCTAGAACTGCCTATAGTGTGTTTAGAACTAAGAGTTTTGTCGATAAAGAATAGAACACCTATAGTGAGAAATTAAACTTTTTTTGAAATATATCCAAAAAAGAAAAGAGAAATTTGTCTAGGAGATTTGTAACACATTGACCAGTGAAAAGGTAAAATAATAAATCTCCTATTCAAAGCGAAACACAATATTGTGATATATTTTCTAACATTAGAACATAAACTATAAGAGAAAAAAGGCTTTTCTCAAATTTATAATGTGCTTAAAAATTAAGAGTTATGCTCTAAGAGGGATGAAGTATCGGGCATCAAAAACTGTGTATCAATAACTTCGAAATAATCAAGGGAAAAGTGTTTTTAGGATTACAATATAAAAAGTTGTGATTACATTTGTTTAAAAACTTAATGACGGGTTATGTCTAATGTAACAATGCGAATAGAATTAAACAACAGATTTATTGGTAACTCAAGTTTTAAATATATACATATATTATTGATCGAAGTCAAATATTTTACGGTGGTGATAGAAATTTGGTGTGCATTCAAGTTATTCAATTGTGTTTTTTGTTCAATGTTGTTTAATGTTTAGTTATTTATTTTTGTTTATTGTTTAGTTATTTACATGTATATTGTATAATCATAACCTCCCAAACACTGCTAATAAATATTATAGACTGAATTATTTTTTTCAGAAATAGATATATGAATTGTATAGCACAATAATATATACTAAAAAAATAAACATCCATTCTGGCAACAAATATACAAAGACAAAAAGAGCTTTATGTTTTAATAAAAAATAATTTCATGAATAAAACCAAAAGCTATAATATTAAACAAAAACGAAATTATAATTGTGTTAACCTCCCAAGCAATAAAGTACATACCAATGAAAAATGTTGAATATATTTTGTTTAAGATTATATTTATTTCATTTCTAAATTCTACAAGAAATAACTATAATTATTCCCACTTGACGGATGCACGTTTAACTATTAAATTAAAAAAATTAACAAAAATTAAATCAAACTAAATTAAATTTAAAAGTAATTTAAAATATTGTTTGTCTCGAATATGCTACATATAAATTCGATTTTATCAAACATTACAAATACTAGAAAACATTTACCCCGCATATCAAAATTACGATATCCTACAGTACTATTTACCTAGTATTTACCTTTTAATACTTTAAGCACACGAAGAGGTTTCATCATCTTTGTAAACTGAACGATGAACATACGAGAAGTCAACTAGATAAATGTAAAACTCCATTTTTAAATCTATAATTGTAGGAAAAATATTTTTCAAAAGGGCATATGATTGAGACCCTTCTATGTGATTTGGGAATTAGGCAATGCAGTCCAGATAATAGTCTGCTGTAGGTATCTACAGAAGATACAGTTTATTCTTATAAATAAACTATTTTCATAAATAAATTGGAACTACCTAAAATGTAAATTGATATAAAATAATCTTGTTTTTGTTCCGTTTAGATTCAAATATCTGCGTAAAAGGTCTAAAATACGAACGGTTTAATTTTCTTCTTGATTTTTTTCCTTTTCTGTAAAAAATAGAAATATTTTCGATTTGGGTTACTAAATACCAAACATTAAATAGGTTGTTAAAATGACAACAAACCTTGCACATCGTTTGAGTGTATAACAGCTTTGCATTGCCAATCGAAATGTTTAAGATTTCATTTATGTTTTACCATAAGGTCCAATTACTTAATATTTTTATTAATAATAACTATTATATAGGCTAAGGTTACATTATGCTGACAGCTAATATCTAATCTAATCTAAATAATTAGTCCAAAGCAACCCGAATATCAGCTTCTATTAATGATTACAGTCAAATAAACAATGTTTTTTTTAAGTTATCTAGCTTCATCTTTATAGCCTAAGCCTCTGAGGGTGGGTGCGCCAACTTTAAATAATCTAAAAGGGCAAATTTACTTCATCCACAAATTCACTATATATATATATATATTACCTTATACGTATAAATCGTTCATTCACATGGACTTAATCAATATATGTAATATCTTCAAATTACCGATATATGAACTTTCGGAACATGTAAACACATTTTATGTGATGTTGACTCAACTAATATATATCTGAAACCACTGAGGTCACCAGAAATCAATATATAAAGTATTTTATATTGGCATTCCAATTAAATCGATAAGGTTTGATTGTTCAGTCAGCTAAATCAGTTAAATTAAAACTTGAAATTTGTTCCACAGAATATAAATAATATCATGGAAACCTAAAAGCCGGGATATTTGTTGAATAAATACAAAATATATTTAGAACTTTCGAGTCAACTATAATACACTGTGTACCACCGGCGTGGAAAAGCGGAATCCATTACCCAAAAATCATATATTTAGTTCGAATGACACTTTGCAATCAATTCTTTTACATGTGAATTTTCATTTCGATATTTCTTTTGTCAAAACATTTTATAAATAATTTATAGAAAGTTTTATATTATGACCAATTCAGTTAATATTTATATATCGGTATTACCTAATAGCGCCTATAGTCAAAAATTGAAAACACTCTTCGAATTTAGAATAACTATATCAGCTAATAAAATGTTTGCTAATTATTGAGCAGAATCTCCGATAGAACGTGTCTAAGACATTAATAAAAGACAATTTATGTTAAATTTTACATATTTTGATAATCTTTCTATAATTAAAAGACGTATGCACACGGTTTTTCCTAACATTTTAGAAGGATTTTATAACCGAAAGTTTGAATTTAAAGAAATTAATTTTTATTGTAATTTATACTTTGAATAATTCTTTTGTTATGTTTACAATTATTCTTTATGTTAACAATTAAAAAAAATTCTTTTATATATAAACAAATTATATAAGAATATATAAGAAAATGCTTGTTGCAATTTATTGTTTTAAATAGTCTTTGTATTATGTAATTGTTGAATACATCAAAAAAGTATTACATAACTAACTATTCAAACAAATGCGTAAAAATATAATTACAAGAATACAATATAAAATCATTTTAAAATAAGTTTTTTTTAAAAACAAGTTACATGTAACTCTTCTTTCTTTTTTTTCTAAAAATGTTATAAATAAATTGCCTCAAAATGTCTCAACTGGCAATTAATCAGATAATTCTTATAATGCCTAATAATAAAATATGTAATAAATTAGTATTAATTATATAATACAATGCTTAAGCTTTTAAAATAATCCTTGATTTACATTTATACATGAGTCATCAAATAGATAAAATGTAATTTATTGTTGGGTATTTGATCAGTCTCTAACTTTGTTGCACAGGTGTAAATATTGACTATATATAATTGACCTATTTGACGCTAACATATAAAGAAAAATGTTCCGTTATATAAAAAAATGTTTTCAATAAATAGTCGCAATTAAAAATGAATAGTTCTAAAGTGTCATAAATTATTTCAAAATAAAAATATTTAAATTTCAAGCAACTTATTCATCAATGTATAATATTAGATTTATGGGTAGACCATCTGATGGTAACAAAATACAAGTGTTTTTCTCACTCTCCAAATATTAGCTAAATGTAATCTAACTATTTATTCCCAGTGCTAAGCGAAGTCTAGGTCACGACCTGTTGTTCAACTCCTATATTTCGATTGATGGATATTATACGCGATAACTGGTTTGGATAGGTGACTCACCTCTACTTATTCGAAGGAATATTATCATCCTGCTTGCGACTTTATGCAACATTTATAGGCTGTAAATTGCCCTCAGACGACTTAAAAGAAGAGAATCAAGCAAAACGTATTTTTTAAAAATTTTATATCATTTTTAAAAGATTAAACAATAAAATGAAAAGGTAATTAAAACATAATAATGCTATATCATAGTAAGTAACCTTATATTTGTATATTTTTAAATGCGTCCTTTTTAAATTATCTTAAACATAAATGTGAACAATTAATTATAAGTTTTTTGCTTCTTTAAAATTTCTCCCATATTTATAGAAATCCATTTTATGATTTGAATAACTAGGACAAGATTTTTGTAAATATGATTTTATTTTAAAGAAAAATTAAAATATTCACCTTCTTTCAAATCAGCTTCAGATAAGAAACAAAAAATGCCCCCTTGTAATAGGTAATTTTCATGACAATTTCTTCCCGAAGGATCATAATTAGCAAACACTAAATGTCAAACTGTCATATAACATATTTTTTTTAAATAAGGAAAAATTATTGTAATTTGTTATTTTGATAGCGACCTTATATTTTTAATTTACTTGGAGTAATTGTTATATAGATTCACGTAATTCACTGATTTAAAGAATGGATTTAGAAAATAGATTTTAATGTTCAATCTGTTAAAAAACAGAAAACAATAAAACGGTACATGTTTAAACCTAAAAAAAAATTTACTCAGAAAATAAAATTTTACTAATTTAAAATAAATAAATAAAATTAAAAAATCTCAACGTTTGTGTTCAATGACCGAAAGCACACCTACTTATTTTACTTGTCATTAAAATTATTTCGTTTCTGATAATTTAAAGCTTTTAAAATAATATCAAAGGAAGTCATAAGACAATTCCATTTCTTCCCAATTGTTAATCAATAAATCTCTTTTAGTACAATCAAACTTTTGCTTTTTCTACACCTTACTGTGGGTTCATATGCCCATATATATTTATATAATAGGAAAAATCAATTGTGTTTTATATTTTTTAATCACTGTACCACAATGGCAGAACTCTAATTAGTTGAATATTTTCTTTGAAGATCTTATCAGATTACATTTGATTAAATTACTATTAAATTCTTTTAAATTCATAATTCGTGAGTATATAATAATGTAGCAATTAATTTCTTTTGATTTGAATACATATTAAAAATAGAATTGGTGATAATAGTAAACAAATAATTTAGAAAAACCATGGAGTAGGACTCTAACATCCATAAAACACAAAATCTCTGTATCACATTTGATTAAAAACGAAATATTTCTCTCAATTGCATACAGACAAATATACTATATAATGTTATACCGTGGAACATACATATATATGACATGTTTATATCAATATTCAATACATTTTCAGTCGCCTAAAACAAAATTCCAATTTTATTGCATTTAGAGTGTTTAGTTTACCCGTATATTACATTTATTTACTGTATAAAAACTTAAACTTTCCTAAATTTATTAATATTATCGTTTTGAAAAGAGAAAAAGTATGTTATTAAATAATATATTTATATACTATCAATTATTTTTTGTTATCTAGTTGTTTTGACGAAATTCTCAAGCATAGGTAAAATCAATATTATTTCCAAAAGTGAGTCATCATGAACAACTATGTATCGGTATTCTGAAAAGATGAATGCCTTCCCTTCATCAGCTGTTCCTTGAAGGACATATATTACGGAAGTCTATTAGTGATTATTGCCAACTTATTTATTGTAGACAGATTATAGTAAGATGAAAAGGGAAATAGAGAAATGATGACTCATATTTTAATTTTATTCTCTTCTTTCAGGTTATTAAAAGAAGTTATTTTATTTTAGCCACGATTAAAGTTGTAAAATTTAGATAATTTATAAAACGCTAACGCATTTATAATAACAAACAATTTTCCGTCAGTTTTGAGAAGTAAACAGTATTTAGAATATTTGATGTTCAAACAATTTTATTTTACTCATATACGAATAGAGTAATAATGACTGAATAATAAATTATTATGTTGTCAATTTAATCGCTACAGAACATAAGTTATAATTTACATTTTAATAAATTTTAAAAACATATTTATATAGAATATGTTTTTAACTGTTAGATAAGAAAGTGTTACTTTTGATATCAACTTTATCAATCAATAAATGAAGGCATAGCTATAATATATTATAGAAAGAGACGAAATTTATAATTTAATCATATTGAAGTATCTTATTTGTAATAGTGTTCCGGAAATTTCATTTTGCCACAATTTCTGTTGCTTAAGAATATTGATAATATAAGTTAAGCTGTTATGAAGTTTAAATGAAGTTTACTCCATTGAAGTTTATTTTACTTACTATGCTGAAATTTGTTCTAATAAGATAATCAGATAAGTTATATATATATATATTAACAACAGATATTTAGCATCATATTCAATGAACAAATAGCTATGGTATATTTAATATATCTAATATTTATTATATGGATTATTTTTCGATATTTGTTTGGCTGGATTTTAATGTATGTAAATAATTATGTGCACATACGATTTATAAAAATAAAATAGTTACTAAAAAATACAAACCAAAACACTCTTAGATATAGAAAATTAATCGGTATAAACTACAATAAATTAAAAAAATTAAAACGATACAAAAAGTTGATCCAGTCGTTTTATATATATATTTCTATTTTTGTGGGTAATTTTATACCAGTGATAATATATAATGTGCCTCTGACACATTCCGCCACATTTCATATATCATTCACTATAATTAAAGTAGATAATGGAAGAATTGGAAATGTTGTAATATACAAATTCAATCTCAACGGTGTCCCAAAAAATATCGTTTTTGGGGAGATCTTCGAGGTCAAGTCTACACAAATAAACCAGCAAATAGAATCCAGTTATAGCTCGAAGGATTGAAGTAGCAATCCAGATTTTTCGAACAATTTTCCTGTGTATATAGCAGTCATTTGTAACATTTTCATTTTATTGCATTTCAAATACACTACATTTTTGTAATTAATTATTATGTTATACATTATTATCTAATATTTAAAAATGTGGTAACCTTTTTTCTGGGACATTCTGTAAATTATTGATTATTTAAAAAAAATATATTTCTATCTTAGAGTGAAATTACTTCACTTTCGTTATTATTTGTTTCGTTTCGTTTTGTCCCTTTTTGTCTATTTAAGAATACATTTTATCATTACAATATTTTCTAAATCATTAATAGACATATAAAGAAAGTCAGGTATATAGATAAAACTTACCAAATAGATTGCAAGTGTGCTGTCGAAGAATCACAAAAAGCAAGTTACCACGTTTTGTTCAACTACTTTTCAGGTGCATATCTTTGATAATTGTTCAAAACCCGCATTAAGTATCGCTGGGCTAGTGATGAATATTTGTCCAAGTTAAAGCAACCAAGGCGAGGATCCTGTTCCTACTGGCTTATTATCTATATCAACTCTGTTATATAATTAATAATATTATAACAAATGTCATATTAATAATAATTGCAAAATAAACACATTGAAGTGGGTGATATGCAAGTCCATCAAATCTTCTTTGATAACTGGCAGTGGAATTATCGCAAGTTTAATCTACGTTCCGGGAAAAAATATATTTGGCGTTTGACAAACAAACCATATCATAAAATATAATATCCAGATTGTAAAGACTACTACAACAACATATGGGCTATATAGTTGTCAATTATAATTAATTTGTGATGTATTCAAAGGATATTCAGTTGAGTATATACATCAGAGGCTGACTGAATAGCACTTAACTAAATAGTTGAATAGATACCATACATCGACGTTGGGTTAATACACTGTGGTTAATATTGTTGGTCTAGCTTCACACTTATTGGGTGAAAGGGAATTGCCCAATCAAATTCTTAAAGCTGGAAAACATTTGACTAAAGTAAATAAATAAATACATTATATTAATATTTCATTCTTTCATAAACACTGTTAGCTTCTATGAACTTTTATCCCAAAATAATTTGAAATATATACGATAAAATATTGTGAATAAAAAAGTAGGTATATATGCATCTAAGGTTGTTATCTTTTTTTAAAGCAATTTTCAGATTTTATAATATTATATAGTAACATTAGAAGACATTGACACGGAAACCTTATATCTCTTCAACAAGCATGAATGCGTGGTCGAAATCTTTTTAGGTTACCTAAGTCTGTTTATACATACATTATGCATGCGTATAGTTGGAGTACTTTTATAGCACGTGCCTACGTTAAAAGATGACATGTACCTACCTACTTTTTACTCTCTTCATACCTTCATCTTTTTTCATTATTTAATATATCAATCGTTGCCAAAGAGTATTAAAAATATACTTTATAGCTAAAGTGATTCTGGAGTTTGTTACAATGATCCGGGGACATGGGTCCTGCTATTAATAGCAACCGCCACAGTTCATCAGTTGGTATCGTATATAGTCAAATCTTAGGAGAGAATCCCGATCATCTTGGAACCTCTGACTTTAAGAAAAGCAATTAATAAATTAAGTAAATTTTAATCGAATTACAATCTTTCGTTGAATGATAATTTGTTAAAGGTATCCAATTTAATCTACAACGTATTGTATAAAAAACTATGAACCATAATACAGATTCAAACGCGTAGAATATATGTTTTCAATATTTTTTAGAACGTGCTTATTATAATATTTTTTAAAAGCTATCCAAAAACAGGTTGGTAGTGTGAAAAAATTTGTTCTCTTGGTCTAGAAGTAGAACGAAACTGGTACTATAGCATGTAGGCGCTAAGGAACGTAAAAATATTCTGTTTATATATAAAACGGTTCCGGCAGCTGTTCTAAGTCTTGTTTTAACTTTTATATGTATAATAAACCCAATATAATACTTATCATGTCCGCAGTAAATCAAATAAATTGAAAATGGTAGTTTAAATATAATAAAGAAACTTTCGAAATTATTTTAAAAATCCTAAATTTAGGTGCAAAATAATATTCCAACTATTAAATCAGAAATTATGAATGTTAGCTTCTGTTAGAAATACCTCCCATATACAGTAGAATGTTCAGTTGACCGTGTCAACTAAAAACATGATATTATCGGGTTAACTAATTCAGAACGCCGTAATAAAGAGAGGTAAACATCATGGAGACGAGCACCAAATGGAATCAATCAGTTCATGTTGATCTAAAACTTCATTTTTGACAAGCATATTGTCAACAAACAACTGCGCTCGATAGAGTGAATAGGTGATAATGTATAAGCCCCTGACCCTCTTCTTTGTGCTTTCGATGAAGGGAGGGTAACATTAAAGGCCAATAATGCCTGTTCAAACCTCGCCCTTTATTATGATATTATTATTTAATAAAAATGTCGACTTATCCCAAACCTAGGAGGATGTTTTATATTTAAGGCATCGCCTCGCCGTGTGAAAGTGAAAGTGAAAATCAATTTGCCACTTTTCCCCAATTGTCAGAATAGAGAACACAAATAATTTCCACTTGATAAAACAATAATTATGGTTTAGTGAAAAGGAGGTTTTGAAAAAGAAACTTGGGATCAACTTAGATGTAATTAATATACTGTCAGTTGACGACTGACTTGACGCAGTCAATTTCATCCAACTTGAACATATATACCTACCAAAGGACATGCAAAAAATTGATTCGTTGATTAATTAAAAGGTTTTAATAGAACTATATAGTATTATATGTAGCCTAGATACAGTTAGTTGTTCCTCTTTTGATTACAAATGTGTATTTATAGACCACTTTTGCTTGCTGACACGAAGCATAATACAGTAGTATATTATAGATGATATAGATATATGATATGTACTAAATGTTATAATATTTATCTCAATATATTATTATAACTTATTCTCACAAGGTGCGTAGATATATAAATATATTTAATTGTAAATAATTTTAAATTTTACTTACACAGGACTTTGCAGATAACTTCCTGAATAATTGTATCGTCTGAAATAAAATAAAGTTTTTTGTTAAATAAATGCTCTTTTTAAC
>JAUZNC010037992.1:0-18453 GCA_034780395.1 Vannuccia rotundouncinata | reverse complement strand
TACATTTACTATTTCAATGAACAGTTATTTATTAAATGTTACCTATTTTCTTCTAAAATTAGTAACAAACATTAACAATTTCATTTTACAATTATTTTATATGGCGGAGTGTATCTGAGAAGCACATAATATATATATATATATATACAATCACTAAAATTCAAATAATAAAGATCTCTGTCTGAAAGCTATTCTAAAGAATATATTCGACACAATGTCAAAATAATTGAATATAATTAAAACGTATATTTGTATATTTTTAAGAATTTTAAGTTACAAACATTAAAAAAACATTTGTCAAATTTTTAATTTAGTTGAAAAGTATTAATATATACATAAATCTATATGGAAATGTTTTATGTTGGATCAATATAATTGATCACTAAAAATTTATTTAAAAATTTCGACCGAAACTTGACAATTATGAGTTAATTAAATCATTCTTTAATTAGGTTTTCAATACAAAGAAATTTTTAGAATCCGGAATGCTTAAAAAAACTTGCAGAATTCTTTATAGACGATAAAAAGTTATTAATCTAAATGTAATATGGTTTTATTATCGTGTGGAATATATAATACTATATAAATTGATATATATATATAGATATATATTTATTTTTAAAAAATGATTTATAATATAATAATAATATAAGGACGAGGTCTGGACTGAACAAATGATCCTTTGTTCAAACAAAGTCCCGTTCCCTCTCCGACTCTGGTAAAAACCCACACCTTTACTAATTAAATTTCTCCCCACATTTACTAGTTAAATTCTGGCGAATAAGAAGAGAGTATCATGCAATATAAGGAGGTGTGTGAGTTGTTGATTTCATTCCCCCTTCTAGCGAGCTCTTTTTTTTCTTTTTTTTGTGATATTTTAAGGAAATTTATGATATTCTAATGAAATACATTATTATAATGCAATTTTATATGAAATAATGTTTATTTAATTGGACACCACACATTTATTTATTTATTTATTTATTTAATTTATTAGTTTAGGATAATATACAAATTCATTTTTTAAACGGATCCCTTACTGAGGGTATAATGAAAATTAATCTTTGAATATTTATTGGAGTTATTTAATATGTTTGTGTTCTTGGCTCACAGATAGTCCATTGTTTTATCCATAAAGCAATATTTTTATATACTGACTCGTATTTATCTCTTTTCTACATACTATTATTAGAAAGTTTCCAGACATGTTTTGTAATATTTGAACAATACCGTCAATATATATTATAAATATTTGGTTTATTTCATACTTTTAAAGGAGTTGTCAGTATGAATATTCTTTCATAATCTTTTATTTTTTATGAAATATACAATTCTTATGGTATTAATGAATTTTTAATGAATTTTTTTGGAATTTTAGTGACTTCTAAGGATTTTTTAATCATATTAAATTTGATAAAATATGTTTAAATGTACTAATAGTAAATAAAATAATAATTAGAGAAAACTAAGAAATTTTAATCCATTTTTAAACATATCAATAGTTTTTTAATGATTTTTATGAACTTTTAGAGATTTTTATCAATGATAAATTGTGTCAAATCTCTTTAAATTTGATAAATGTTTATAAAATAATAATTATAAATTTTTTAAAACTAAGGAGTTATTAATTAGGATAATTAGTGATCTTTATAAATTTTTAGCAGTCGGAATGGATAATCTTCCTTATTTTTTTATTTGCTTTTATTTTTACTATTTTCTCTTATAATAAAAATCTACATGCTTTATTATTAAATATATAATCAGATAAATATATAAGTTATTAAAAACAATATTTAATGAAAGGGAGGGAAAAGAATTTATACAGCGAATATGGAAAATACAACATGTATAGAAAAAGGTCACAAAAAGACCGCATAAAATACAACTGATACAAAATTTATAGATTAATTGTTAAGTTAGTGTTATAAGTTCTACTATAAGGTTAGTATAGAGTTGGTAACAGGGTTAACTAATAGATAAAGTTTGTGAATGTATTTAAAAGGTCAACGTTACATCGCTGATAAATACAACAATAAGTTTTTATTTATGGCTAAGCACAGTTTCCATTGTTATAGCCCAAACCGTTTCCTTCATTGTAGATAATTACTGGCGTAATTGCTCATTACAATATATGACGCATGGCCTTCTTTGAAGATGGATTAAAAGTCTCGTGTAGGAGAGGAGATTTAGTAGAATAAATGTCGTAATTGCCTCGATCGAGTTTCGTAGCCTTACAATTTTGTAGTTTTCAAATAATAACATTTTTAATGATTATAAACATTTTATTATTACTTTCTGTTAATGTTAAATCAATCGTGTCTATGATGTCCTCATTCTGCTTTTCATGGCAGTCGGTGAAGGAGTATTCGTAGGTAGTAATAGTGGTCTGCTTTGAATATATAAAGGTGATACTCTGATGTAGACATCTTTGCGTAAAAATGTTATTGGATCAGGTAGTTTTAAATCGAGCTCGTTTTAATTGGAGGTGGATCGTGGCTGGTGAAATTGATTTCGAGTTAAACTTTTGCCTGAAAAGCATGGTTTTATATTATTATGAGTACTAAAGCCGCAACTTTCTAAATAATCTTGGCTCATTGTAGGGACATATTTGAAAGAACCGCTTTTATCGGTAAAATAAGTAATGTATTCTTGTTCGTTCAGCATTTGTTTCCTATAACGAGCTTGGACAGTTAGCCTTTACGAAAGCGGATAATGTTATAATATCTATCGGGAGTGTGCATGATAAGATAAATCGTGCTATATCTTGTCGTCCACGTGAGGACCAGTTTTTCACAGTAAATCCAACAAGGTTTCTTGTAATGTCATTATTACCATAGATTATGATTGCCAAACCTATTTCATTTTCACTCAATCTACAGGACTCATCAACCACAATCAATGTATGATTAAAACTATCCGCAAATAATTTCCACGTAGCTGCATGAGATGCACACCAACTTAGGTGAGAGGGGATAAATTATGGAATCCATAGCTAATCGTAATTTCAGAAATTCCATGGTTGGTATTGTTCTGACATGACAGGGTACACTTATCTCCACTCTTGAGAAACCGCGTGAGGTAGATTCGTCCCGAGAATTAGTAAATTTATCAGAGTTTTGCACCAAATCATACCAACGAGTTTCCAGATGTTCCCTAAGTTTTCAGGATTGCAACATCTGCGGTAATTTTAGGTATATCTTCTGATGATTGCCTGAGATTGGGTCTTTGGTTACCAGACATGTATAGCTGCTGGACTTCCGCTTTTATGATTCTATATAGGTCTGCTCTTTAGAAAATTTTACTTGAAGTTATTTCAATTCTATGAAATATTCTACTAGTTCGTCTAATTGGAAAGATCCAGAATAACCTCGATAATATATTATAAGTATTCTCATCTGGACATGCATATTTCCATTTATGTGTATTCTTTCAAGATGATCCAGCAGCGTCAGCTTTGTTTGATAATCCGGCAGCGTCAGCTTTGGCTCTGAGTAGTTTAGTAGCCATGGAAATATAAATACTCTCACCGTCCTCCATCTCCTCTAGAGAGAAAATTTTTTTAATCATCACTGAATCGATGAAATAGTTACAGACTGGAATAAAACCACAAGTATCTTTGACTCCATACTTATTAAGGTTGACCTATTCTATTTCATTAAGCGAATTATAACGAGCTATATATAGCCTTTAATGGTGATATACGATTCTTTCCAGTTGTGAGATAGAAGAGTGAAATCTGTTGAAGCGCAGCATTTCTAAAGATATAAGAAAAGGATAATAAAATTTACAATATACCTGAATAAGATACAATAAATCTACTTACTGGAAAAAAAGCTGAAATTTAAATGTAGAAATATAATTTGCAGTATAAGGAGGATTTTTGTTTATAGACTTAGAGAGACGTAAATTACTTACACTGCGAGTAGGAAGTGCAACATTAATTTTATGTATTAATGTGTTTTTACTTCGCTTTCAAACTGAAAAATATATATATCTATTAATTACAATACAAGTTTCATGTTTATAGACTTTTACAAGAGTCATAAAATACTTACAGTTTTTAAATCCGCGGAGGGCAAAAAACAAAATAGCATAGTAAAATATATTATGTAAAATATTGTTTGTGGGAGGTTGATTTAGATGATTCGGATAATTCAAGTTTACTCAGATGATTCATGGAATTTCATTCTCATTCTATGTCTAATTAATTCTCACTGTCATTGTAAGATCTTTAACGAATGGAAGAACTTTAATGAGTAGGAGGATTTTATCAGAATACGTAGATGAATCACATAAAAAATTAAATTTCATGTCTTAATCCATATAAAATTTAGTAACATTTGTAGCCCTCATCGCAAATCAACAACTTATACACCTCCTTATTAAGCATGATACTCAATTCTTATTCGCCAAAATTTATCCAGCAAAGGTGCTACTAAAGGTGCGCGGAATTTTAAAATTTAAAAGAATTTATTAATGTATTTATTTTTCTATGCTTAATTAATTCTAACTGACCTCGGAGGATCTTGAACGAATGGAATGCGTAGGAGGATTTTATGCAAATACTTAGATGACTCACATGTAAAAAACATGAAATGTTATGTCTTAATCCAAATTTTTTAGTTTGTAAAATCGAATTCTCCATATGTAATATTGTAATATTCGTGGCACTCATTGCGTTTAACTATACTATACAAATATGAATTCATCGCCAAAATTTTTTTTATTCCTAGGGATATTTTACACGTATAACATATTTTAAAATTAGTGCTAACAGTTTTGTTTAATTAAAATACATAATAGTACACTCCAATTCTCCATATGTTCTTTAGTATTTATAGCCATTAAAATTATTAAAATGGCTTACTGTCTTGGAAAAATATCAATAAGAACCAATCAGGTATCGACAACAATAATTGATCAAGTTTTTAATTGTAAAATAAAATTTTCCATATATAATATAATACTATCCGTCATTAAAATTATGGAAATCCCTTACTACCTTGGTAAAAATTCATAATTTCTAATCAGGTGTCGAAAAAAATAATTAATAAAAATTTTAATAGAAAAATTGAATTCTTCATATGCCCTATAGTACTAATCACCCTAAAAATTATTAAAATCCGATACTTTATAGCCTAAATAAAAGTTATCAAATACCTCATATATCGCGTTTAACTATACTATACATATTTAAATTCACCGTTAAAAAATTTAAATTCCCAGGCAATTTTTCATACGTAGTGTGGAATACGTATTGTGGAAAAGTAAAAAACACATCATTAACTCAGATAACAATCAATAATTTAACCAGTAAAGGTGCGAATATTTAGTTTTACTGAAGTCGGGGGTTCTTTGTTTGAACAAACCTCTTTGTTTGAACGTACCAGACCTCATCCTTCCTTACTACTTAAGTGCTAAAATAAAATAAAATCATACTGACACAACACATAAAAATATTTTGCAGAATTTTACATGTGTTACTAGTAGTATGTAAAAGGAACATCTACCCCAACAAGAAAAACAATTTAACTAGTAAAGGTGCGTATAAATTTAACTAGTAAATGTAAAAAGGTTATTTAAAATTCATGTGATATTATTTCAAAAATTTGTATAAATTATAATTGTGGCCTAGGAGCCATTCCCAAATTTCTTTTAGTATAAAAAACTTACTATATTTATTTTTTAATTATTTGAAGACTATGTGTTTTCCTATTGAAGAGTGGTCGAAGAGCTGAGCTAACATTCATGTTAAAGTCGTTGAGGTTGCAAAGTCTGGACATGTGTGCCACCCCCTGTGGTGTCCAGAGATAAATGCTATTTTCAGGAGTATAGTGGAGTGAAAGCACATAAATATGCGCACTTTGGACCGTGAAAAGTCAGTGTAAGCTGAAAAACAAACAAACTACATCAGCCTATACATCTTCTTCATCTGACTCCTCCGATGCTGCCTATAAAGAGGAGTTTAAGTGTGGACGATGCTCACGAATATTTGAAGACTATTCTGAGCTATATTTTCACTAACTTATCTAATTCCACAATTTTGTCTCACCTATGGAGGAATATCAAAATTAGGTGGTCCACTGTCATCAGAACTGATCAGCCATGGGTGCCATATGATATATAAGGTTCAAGCCGGTTGACACTCCCATCCAGCCTTTCGATTTCCTATCATCCATTCGAGAAGAAATCAACTGCACGGTGATAAATCTAATCAGCGGGTGCACAGAGTACAAATTTGAGGCCGTTCCTGCCCTGAAGACTTTCCAGATCGATCCCAACACCGGCAATATTCTTCTCTCTGAAGAACAAATATTTTTACTTCCAGCAAAGGTTGTGACGAGTGACACGTTCTTAGACAAAATGATAGCCATGCTCATGTGACGTACGTGTCAAGGAATTCCTTCAGAATGGCTACAACTGAATCATCGAAACGGTCGCGTGGTTCGACATGAGGATTTCCCGCTATACATCGTCGTGGTCTTGGAGCATTAGAACTCCCTCCAAGGCTAAAGCGAATAAAGCGAATAACTTCTACCCGCAATGACAATAACTGTCTTACAAGCATGCGGCTGGTTGATGGAGAAATTGCTCACTACACTACTGGATATTCCCAATAGAAGCTTTCTATTCCCAACTAATACGATGATAGTAATACCCGATGTTTATTGCGTGAGAAGGCACTCGTTGAGCTGATATTCAGTTTCTTTGTCTATTCGTACATGGACTCTTGGGAGGAATCCAACCCTGGACGCAATTGTGTAAAAACAATTCTTGTACCATAAACTCCATAAGCAATTTTTGTACAATTTTGACCCTCATACCTTCTCCATGAAATAAAATTTGCTAGTCTAATGGAGATAAAACTCTATAAAATCTTTAATAGACTTTTAAAAATTGAGTTGGATGACAAAACTTCATGTAATTTAAATTTTTTTATTCTATTATATAGTTATTAATTATGCTCTAAATATGTATTAGTCGAGTAGCTCAGTGGTTAGAATCCTATCTTAACTATATATATTTTATATTTTAGTAATTATATTCTTACGCATTTTCAAGTATCCGAAACGATTGTGTTAGACGATTATAGATTACCGCTCCACTTAAGCGCCAAATAAGTAGTGATAATTTTGTATAATGACTATATTTTTATTAAAAAATACTATTCTATATGAATATACTATTATTACCATACTAACTATCCCCGCAAATACTTAGGAAATATATAATAAGATGAAAATAATAACAAAACCGTTTTATTGAAAGGGAGGGAAAGCATTTAAATGGTAGTACAAATAGCACAAATAATTATAAATTTGTACAACATTTATTATTATTGGTACATTGAATTAGGTTGAATAGATAATGGATGGTGTAATAACCAGTGAATATAATTTGTCTTTTTAGGGTCCATATCTAATGAAAAAGTCTCCCTGCTTGCCATATTTGTTAAATATGAACTGCTTAAAACCTTTGAGTTGAATCGTTTTCGATGGTCGGGGGTGAGGGGAGAATCAGTTTGGAAAGTCTACGAGCTTTCTTCTGTCTGTTTAAATGGAAATGGGGAAGAGCTTCTGAGGTCTTCCGGGAGATTTTGAAATCTGCAGATACGATCAGAAAAGGGAGATGTCCCGTCATACTTGCAAAGTTCACCGACAGTAGAGAGACATCTTGAAAAGGTTCAGTGTTATTATCCTCTTTATCGGCCATTAGAAAGATGGAGTAGGTTTTCGCCCCCTTGATTGCTTGATGACGGACTTGTACAATTTTAAAGTTAAAACTCGCTATTTCGCCAGTATTTGTATGCTGCCCGATATTTATCCCGTTGAGATGTTGTAGAAACTGATATTTTCGCGCACTCATACCCGTGATCTTCATAGAATTACCAACCCAATCGAAACCAGTATCATTGCGTCCCAGCTTTTCCCAGTAAATGTCGAGTTCTCCAAAAAAGTTGTCCACAATCCAGGACTGCCCAGGAAAATGTCTATCAGAGATTTTGGTAGCCCTGGAGCTTCTTTCGGGTTGGATATAAATCCAGACAGCTTTAATGACGCCTGTGTCCACCTATCCAATATTAGAGGCAAGATGATCCACGCGTTTCTTCACCACGTGTTTGCAGTGTCTGGGTATAGCATTTTTGAGCAACTTTGCTAGTTAATAGACACAAAGCACCCCTTTTCACTCTTTTTCTGCTCCCTTACTAGTTAAATTTTCCGCTCCCATACTAGTTAGATTTTCCGCACCTTTACATGGTAGTTTATGTCGAATGAGAATCGAGAATCATTCTATATAAAGAGGTGTCTAAGTCGCAGTTTTCATTCACATTTCTTACGAGCTCTGTATTGGTTGTCTGCTTGCCACTCTCTCTGATATTATTATCATCGCTATTTTTCTGTGTATATTTGTGTGTGTTATCCCATCATCTATTCAGAGTAAGTGCTTTATTTAATTATTAATACTTTTAGAACAAAATTTCAAATTTTTAAAAATTCCAAATTTCAAAGATTCCAAAAAATTTTTAAATAAATATATTATAATTTTTTAAAAAATTACAAAATCTCGAAATTTAAAAAAATGAATATATCAAAAATTTCATAACATGAACAAAAATTTATTTATTTTTTCTTATTATTTTCGAAATATATTTCATTCAGATTTATTTTTTAGATATTTTTTGAAGGTATATATTGCACATATTATTTTTCAATATTTTAACTAGTTGACTAATGGGACACAGTATGGCAATGCAAAGTTCTAATATAATCTTACCATGCCTACCATATACTTTAATTAAGTTTAATTTATGAGGTCGCCTAGCATGGGATGAGCCTGTAGATGTGGACAAGAGCGTAAACCATTGAGACGAATGTCTGTAGAGTTCCATGTCAGCTATTGATCAGTATACTCATTGAGCCTTGTCAGATTACTCCTGTTCATAGGTTGGCAGGATATTTGTATTAAATGACTATGACGGATTGCATAACAAGAATTTCTACTGATTAAATTTTTAATTACAATACATATGTGCAGTATATATATATAGGTATTAATATTATCATTACGTTTACTTATTTACAAGTCAATTGGAAATTAACATTAATCATATCAATGAGGCCCAGGAGCCACGCCCAAATTGTCAAAAGTTTAAAGTACTTAAAATATTTTTGTCAATATTTATATATATAATTGTAAATTATTAAAAAATATGTTATTACCCAGGAGCTATGCTTACATTTTCCATAGTTTAAAATATTTGTAATATTTGTATCATATTTTACCCAGTCATTTTAAAAATATCATATCACCTAGGAGCTACGCCCAAATTTTTATTAGTTTCAAATACTTATAATATTTTTTTATATCGCCGGCGTCATCGGGGGATGAATGTCCTCCAGCTCCCAAACAGAAGAAGGTGAAGAGGACCTTGACAGGGATTTTTGCATTTCTCTCCTGCCTCTCCCAATATCTCTAGACGAGACAATGCAATCCCAACCCTAGACAAGGTGATTTATCTTGAAATTGACCCTATTAAAACTAAAGCATTGCATTGGCTGCTAGAACAGACTTTGCCGATATTTAAATTACGTATTGATAAAAATACATGTTGTACACTTCTATAATTATAATTATTATTTAGATTGTTCCATTAAAATGCTTTTCCCTCACCTTTTTAATAAAGCATGTTCTTATGTTATTTTAATATTTTTTCTCTTTTTAAAATTATTTGTCGGGATAGTTAGAATGAGAAACAAAAAACAAAAATAGATTATCTATAAAAATAGTATATTTTAATAAAAGATATAGTCAATATAAAAAAAAATATTATAAGCATTTGAAACTATGGAAAATTTTGGCATAGTTCCTGGGTAATAACAAATTTTTTAATAATTTACAAAACTATTATAAATATTGACAAAAATATTATAAGTACTTTAAACTTTTGACAATTTGGGCGTGGCTCCTGGGCCTCATTGATATGATTAATTTTAATTTCCAAATGACTTGTAAATAAATAAACGTAATGATAATATTAAAATATATACTGCACATATTTATTTTATTAAAAATTAAAACAGTAGCAATTCTTTTTATGCAAACCGTCACAACCATTTTATACAAACACCCTGCCAACTATTATGAACAGGAGTAATCTGACAAGGCTCAATGAGTATACTGATCTATATATATTTAAGTATATAAACCACATCCACAGGCTCATCCCATGCAAAGCGACATCATAAATTAAACTTAATTAAAGTCCATGTTCGTATGGTAAGATTACATGAGAACTTTGCATTGCCATACTGTGTCTCTTTAGTCAACTAGTTAAAATATGGAAAATATTTGCAATATATACTTTCAAAAAATATCAAAAAAAAAAATTTAAAAATTATGATAATTTTATGCTATTTTTAATATTTTAATTTTTTCATGTTATGAAATTTTGAAATTTGAAATTTTGAAATTTAAAACTTTGAAATTTTGTTTTAAAAATATTAATAATTAAATACCGCTCTTACTCTGAATAGATGTTGGGGATAACACAACCAAATATACACAGAAAAATAGCGATGATAATAATATCAGAGAGAGTGGCAAGGAGACATTAACCTATGCAGAGCTCGTAAGAAACACCTCTTTATATAGCATGATACTCGATTCTCGTTCGACATAATTTAACATGTAAAGGTGCAAACAATTTAACTAGTAAGGGTGCGGAAAATTTAAATAGTAAGGGTGCAAGGAAGTTTAAGTAGCAAGGGTGCAGAAAAGGGGGGGGGGACTTTGTGTCTATTAACTAGCAAAGGTGCGCAAAAATTTAACTAGCAAAGATGCGCAGAAATTTAACTAGCAAGGGTGCAGAAAAGGGTGAGTGTTTGTTCGAATGATGATTGACAGGTGAAAAGTGTTACAGACCTCCCCTCTCCTACTACTTATAAGGGCGGTAATTAATCTAAAATATGTATATATTGCTACGGAAAATGTACTTTTTTGAACTAAAAATAATAATTAGAATTGTAGTGTCACATTTTTTCTCTTTTTTGTTTACAATGCAGACAATAATAGTATTATGTTCTATTAATATAGTAAAATCTTATTTTTAAAAAATCATAGCTTTCTAAGATCAACACTACCTAAATCAAATCGAAATCTTTAGGAGATAATATTATAATATTATGCAAACAAATATATTATGCAAATATATATATATATGCAATGTTTGTTTAAATATAAGAAACTAAATTGTTATTTATAGTTAAAAGTTTAACTATAGACAAATAGTTTAACTAATTGTTAACAAATGAGAATTTTTTGTGCACATTTACAGTTATTGATGGCCGTAAATACGTTCTTAATCATCACATCGAAAAGAACGATAATTTGGCTGTTTTTATTGCGAAAGTTTGAGGAATAATCGCAATAGTTTACAGACTTCCGGTATATGATATCTTGAACAATTGATGCTTCATTGAATTTAAATTTTTATTTAATTTGTGTATTTTAATATTTCAAACAAATTAATATTTGATTACTAAAGATTCAATTCTATTATATTTTTGGACATTGCCACATTTTGGAAAATTTGGAAAATCTTGAGTTGATTTTACGAGTGTCTAAGATTACAATATATACATATTTATCATTTCATATTTTCGTGTCTATAGGATTTAGAGTCCTAATTAATATAGAAAATAATAGAAAAGCGGGAAGTAACGTACAAATTTGGGGTTTAAAAGATAATTCATCTACCTCTGACAATACCAAACATTTTCGTTAATATATTATTTCGTTAATAATATTTGAAAATATTTTTTTTAATAATAATACTAAAATAATAATACGGATGTAATAGAAGGTCTTTTTAAATTTGTGATTGTATTATTAAAAGTGTATTAAATATACATATACATATACCTATACATATACATATACATATAATTCTTTTGAGTTAAATTTAAAATAAATCAAATTCAATAAAATATCATTTAATTAATTTGTATAAAGTCAAAATTTGCGACTTACTGGCCCGAGTCCCCACATGAATTCAACTTGAACAAATTCAAACAGAGTGGGGTTGATGCACATTATTCCAACAAGAAGATCTGCAATCGCCATGTTGAACAAGAAAACGTTAGTAAAGGATTTCCGCATGTGACGAAGCCGCAAAACAATGAAGATAATTATGAGATTGCCTTGATGAAGAAAAAGAGCGAAATAAAGTACAATGAAAATTTGATTCTGATCTCTTTAAATAATAAATATTAATAGTTGTAAGATCATATGCATATATAGATTGAGTTTTAAAGTTATGCACATTTCACCAAACTATAAAATAATTAAATCGCATTGTTTATGAAAAAATTTAACCAATATATTTAAAAAGGTTTTTTTTCCTTAAATTAAAACTGCCTGTATTTTTTATTAAGATATTATATTTACATTTCCAGATTGTGTATCTTTTACGTATTAATTATCAAAAGGAAATATATATTAAACGAAACGACAATGAAATATTTCAAATAATTTCTTTGAAACACTACTAAAATATTACATTTAATAGAATTACGATTGAGAAACTTTTTTTCCTGTGTCCTGCCCTATTTATAAAAATATTTACTATTTTACACGTTTAACGAAGCTGACTTAGAGGAGTAAATTGTAAATTAATTTTACAATTATGAGGTATAAAATAATTTAATTAAATTAAATTTTAGGAAATTTTTATTTTTATTTTTCAGTAAAAAATATTTATCAAAAGAAACCTTTGAAGCTCTCCCAAATAGATAATATTATCATTTAATTTTCCTAATTTTTGCTTCTATAATTTTAGGTGCTGATGGATTTTGAAGTAATTGTAGTTGTTCAATAGTTAATTCCAAATAATTATACATTATTATGGGGATATCCTGAGTGAAATCTTGAAGAGTATTAAAGAAATATTTTTAAAATTCAGTAAATATCTATGTTATTATTTAGGTCATTATGCAATATCACGTGACAACTATTTATTCATTAAATATACTTCTAGGGATAAAAGATTTTTAGCTTGCTGATTAAACTTAAACTTTCTAATTATTATACGTAATTTATCATTGTTATGATTTCAATCTGGAATAGTTCAAATAAATAATTTTTAACAGAATTTGATATAAATATACAAAGAAAGTGAAAAGTTCAGTATATATTTAAAAAAATGTAATCGAGTTTTATTTTTATCAGAATTTAAACAATTAGATATTTTCTGATTTAATTCAATTTATGTTGTAATCAATTGACATAAAATCACTGATTAAGATCAATAATATTAATTTCTAAATAAATGTTGTGTGTAACATTAATTTTTATTATATTGTTTAAAGGCTATTCAGGTTATTAAGATTAGATTATTTTAGTGAAATTTGAGTAGATGAAAGATGTTGGATTTTTTGACAAAACAAAAATAGAAAAATTCGAAAGAAAATTAGGTTGTATCGCATACATAAAATATTTCAGACAGGGACTATACTATAATATAGGGACGTATAACACGATAAAAAGGATGTTTTGAGTAAAAGGCCTATGCAATCATATATATAGATATTTATTTATATAATCATAAATCTATAGATCGATTATTGTTATTTCAATAAATTAATTCGTTGAAATATGTAAGCAAATAAACTATACTGCATTGATAGACCTATTTGTTGAAATATTATTTTTAATATTGAACGAATTTAGAACGATTTTAGAATTTAGAAAGTATTCCCTGATTTCAGAATAATATTTTGAGAAACCTTTTCCAGATCAATAAAAGGGATGTTCTTGAATTGTTGTCTTCTAACCTTAAAACAGATCGTTTTACAAATTTTATGATAAAGATAGTGCGACAAAAAAAAGAATGCATTTTCGAAGATAGCTTTCAAATTTTCACAAATTTTCACAAATTACACACAGTGATCCAAATCGACATCGTTTAGCTCATGCACCAGACGTCGATGGCATAATTCCAATCCAAGTTTCTGAATTGTTCGTCCTAATGATCTCCAATAGATACCTTTTTTATCGAGGAAATCTGCTTTGAGAGGATTTTTAGTGTTCTTGTCTGAAAGTTTCATTGATGAACATATCTGGGTTTATCATAACTGACGGAATGGATTGAGTTACTTCAAACTTTGTAACAATACCTTACCTTTTATGTGCCAATTGATATTCTTCTAACGTTTTACCGATGGTATTATAAAATATAGACTTCTAGGTTCCCAGATTTCAAGAAACAACAAATACATTTACACTATTATCAGAATAATACTATTTGATTCAGAAAATACGTTAACAAAAGTTTAGTACATTTTCGTAAACTATTTCATAATTGGTAAAATAATAATAAATAGTTTAAATTGAAATGTTATTGAAAATTTCTTTGCATAACCTGTATGGGCCTAGTCTTGTAATTTGACACAAATATATAAATTTTATTGTTATCAATAAAATTATGTATTTAAAATTGCTTTGTTTTTTAGATACAATACTCATAATTATAACTATAGAAATAAATAATTTTAAAATTACTATTTTTTTAATTCTACAGTGAAATTATTCGTAACCACAAACCCAACCAGACCAACTTTTCAGACTTCAATTTTTTTTCGGGCAATGAAAATCGGCTTCTGGCAAAATGTTATATTACAAAATTTTATATTATTTATTAATAGTTTGTTAAAAATATTAAAATATTTAAAATAAAAATATGTATGTATATATAAATTGATAAATATTTAATAATGAGGATTTTCAAGGTTGCATAACCAAATGAATGCAATTTTGAAAGATAGACATATTCAAACTAATAATACCAAATTTACCAATTAATACTAGTTGAGAATATACTTTCGAGAGTATGCTTTTGTTATTTACAGAAAATATATTCAGGTTGTAGTTTTCCAAATTTTATTTCAATGAAATTAAAATCATTTAAACAAAACTGTTAATTTTTTTGAAAATTTATGAAAATATGAATTAATTCTAAATTTTTATGTTACAAATTTGTGTGTAAATATATTTCAAAAATGGAAAAATTATGTATTAATCGTCCCAAACTCACCAATTATAGCAATCAAGGACACAATGGGGTATATATAAGTGAAAACTTTGTACACTGTGTCACGAACTTCAAATTCATTCTTTCCAGAACTACTCAAGTTTGTCGATAAATAGTTGGCTAAGCAAGCCCCGTAGTTGAATTTTTGACTTGAAATTGCCTTGCACAGTTGGTGAACTGCTTCCATGAGTGAACCGTACTCGGAAAAATTCATCATTTATTTTAGACTAATATAATTGTTCTTTGAATTTATTGAAAAAGAAGAATTTTTCTAATTGAAGCAGGAGACTGCCAACCAATATAATTCACGTTATTATTCAGATTAGACTTTGTGTTCTTATAGTCATGTCTTTAAAATTGCCTAGCTATTATAATTGGTTAATTGTACTTGTCCAATCAAATAATTTAATATTTGTATTGTGTTCTAAAAGATATTTATTGTAAGAGAAATTTTATAAAGAGAAATTTATTTAATTGTGTCTATCACAGTGTTCTATATTACATAGCATTTTATAATCAGTTTTTATAGAAATAAATTTTGCACACTAATTGATATTGCAAAGGGCAGCCCACATGTATGAATTGAACTAAAAATGGCACTTCAGTTTCAAAAAGTGGGTATTTCGAACACAACGACACCTCCCCCGCCCATGTGAACAATTATGCTTTTTATGTCTATATTTGTGAATTGTTTACGGTTATATGAATAAACTTAAATGTTTTAACTACTTTATAAAAATATTTGAATACACGTGTATTATAAATGAGTAGCTCGTGATTGAGAAACTCATATTTGCAGGTGAATTTATTTCTCACACTTATTCGAAATTTTCAAATTTTTGTTATATAATTATTGTTTTGAATATTTAGAAATTGAATTTGAAGTTGAATGCGTTTCTGTTTAATATTAATATCTTATAATATTTAATTTTGTTTTTTTATTTTCAAATGATAATATTCGATATCAATATTCAGAAAGTAGAAAAATGTTTACACATATAATATTTTCCTTTCTCCTCAATCATCTTTTCAATTCACAATATCCGGACTTCTTCATTTCGGGAAAACAAGCTGGTCACTAATTTTTAGATTGATAGAATAAGAGGATTATTTTAAACATTGTGGATTGTTCGACCATCGTGGATCTTGCATCGTCGTGTTGAGGAATGCAGTTCTCCTATGACACAGATTTTATTTGATGGTCACTCTGGAAAAAGGAACAATTGATGTACAGTTCTGAATTGATACATTGTACTTAGATAGCACCTTAAAATAACTAATTATTTATTCACAGATTTTAATTAGAAAAATATCCTTTTCCCGCTTTACCACTATTATTTGAAATTGTCTTATTGAAGTAAAAATGTCATAAAAATATATTGTTATAAATTTTGAATAAGAAATCTCGCTAATATGTTTCTAAAAATTCTTTTATCGTAACTGCCTTGGGCGGGCGTCACGAAACACTTTTAACTAAAGGGTTTAACATCGGTGTTAGTCAACAGTTTGAGCGCCACGAAACAACTTTAGTGCTAAAAGACTTTACACTAAATAATTTTCAGAGTCACAAAACACTTTTAGTCTAAAAGTGTTTTGTCTTTTAGTAAATTCAGTAAAGGTTCTAAGCGGCTACTTTAGTGAGTAGGTAAGTGTAAAGTTAAACGATATTGTCTAATATTTAGTGGTGTACATAGGAAATATGTCATTACTTGCTATGTGGTGAATGCAGTTTGACGTGGATATAGAGCTAGGTGCTCGAAGATATAGACTGAGATATGACCCATTTGAGGACTTAAGAGTCACAGAATTTTTTGAACGATATAGATTTTCAAAATTTGTTGAGGAATAGGGTGATAACTTGCGTCCTCAGCTTGAGCATGTAACTCAACGTTCACAAAGTTTGTCTGTAGAGACACAAGTTTTTACAGCGCTACGTTATTATAGTCACGGTGGTTTTTTACCTGTGGTTGGGGAAATTCTAGGTCGGGCAAGTAGACGCATCCACGCAGTATACCAAGCTCTGTGATAAAAGAGCGCAGTATATTCAATGGCGGTATCCAGATATAATTTGTGAAATTAAAACGAAGTTTTATAACCACTCGTCGAAGCATCATTTATGAACAGAAAGGGGTGGCACTCTATCAATTGCCATATTTCAATTTAAAAATATTTGATTTGAGTTCATGGTGGCCAGGAAGCACACATGTTCCATTTAAATGCTACAACATTTGCAATCATGGATGCGCAATGAATCTTTTGGAAATGGGTGGTTATTGGGTGATTCAGCTTATCCACAATTAAAATGGTTGATGACATCATTTGACAATCCTATCGGTCCAGCTCAATTACTTTACAATACCGCTCACAAAAAAGGAAGATCTTGTGTTGAATGCTGTAATGGTGAATTGAAATCTCTGTTTCGTTGTCTTACAGAAACAATGAATTTCGCACCCGGAGAATGTTCCAAAATGGTTTCAATCTTCGTAAAATATTAATTGACACCATATTTTCATAAGTAACACATTTTCATGCTCAGGCCCGTCGCCAAGGGGGGGCCATGGGGCCCCCCCTTCAGAATTTAGAGGGCCCCTTAAATATTGTGGGCCCTATTTTTAGTACACTACTATACTAAAATAAGACATAGGCAACTTAAATTCAAGGGTCCATCTTTACAAAAATGCAAAGGGACCATCGACAATAGGAATTTAGGGGCCTAGCTGCAACATGAATTTTGAGATACCATCGAAAACAGAAATTTAGAGGCCTCTTTGGTACCATGTATTTAGGGATCCCATCGGCAACCAGAAATTCAAGGCCCCAGTAGAAACCAGGAACTCAGGGCCCCCAGAAGCAACCAGGAATGCAGGGGCCCCAGTAGCAACCAGGAATTCAGGGGCCCCAGTAGCAACCAGAAACTCAGGGGGCCAGAAACAACCAGGAATTCAGGGGTTCCAGTAGCATCCAGGAATGCAGGGGCCCCAGTAGCAACCAGGAATTCAGGGGCCCCAGGAGCAACTAGGAACTCAGGGGCCCTATCGGCAACCAGGAATTCAGGGGCCCCATCAGTTTAAAATGTATCGAGTATGCATTGTGATAATTACAAACAAGCTTTCACTTTGAAGGCTTTCACTGATATTAGACATGTTAAAAAAGATTTCATGGACCTCAGACACAACATAGACAAAGAATTTCAAATTATTTTCAGTCATGAATGTAGAAATAGAAATGCCTTGAATCGCTGGAAAACAGAGACACAGAGCAAATTCGTAATTCCACTGTTAGATGGTATCATCAATGAACTCAGAACCCGATTTGATCATCTATCAACCACAGCATCCAAACTACTGTTTTTGAGACCCTCAATC
>JAUZNC010037991.1:0-59113 GCA_034780395.1 Vannuccia rotundouncinata | reverse complement strand
CAAGATGATTCCAAAAATTCTGAAATTCAACTCACAACGAATCTTTGATGTTTCAGAGGATTAAATTAATAAATTGTATATTTGTAAACAGGATATTAGTGTATTAAGAAAAGCAAATTTAATGTGGTTTTATCATAATAAAAGTAATTTTGTATACGAAACTTTTGCAAAAACAATATCAAAACTATTTTCATTATTTTACTATTTTTGTATCATATTTGAACCAACCAAAAAACTGATGTAATTCATTTTCATATATAATTAATTTACTTAATAGCATTTTTATATGCAAGTAGGTTGTAAATAATATTGTAAAGTTATTTTGTTTAGTTTTATTTTCCAATGCATATATTTAATAAAATATTGTGTTGTTACACGTGCTTCGTGTCAATTTGAAATATACACTTTATATACACTTTATACAATCTCTTCTTGATTCTCTCTTTATATGGCTGACTTGTTTCAGTTTCATAATCCCACTTTTACAAAGTACAACACGTGTTGACAATCTTTTTTGACAAATCTTCATCACTTTTGATGTGTAATTAAATATTACTTATTGACCAAATTATTACGAAATATTTGTTGACTTTATATGAGTTTATGTAACTAATTAATATCGTTATAATAAATATTTAATAGCAAAATAAAGAAATATAATGTAAAATATGATTAAAATATTAAAAATCGGCTAGGATAACTAAATTAAAACTAAATTAGACCAATTAATTTGAAGTAAAATTAATACTATTAATTAATTAAATGAAATATAAAATAAATAAATAAAGTAAAAGCATATATTATAAAAATTATTCGAGTTACCTTCTAAAAATAATGTTATAATTGAAACATATAAATTATTATTTTTAATTCACAGAATCATTATCAAAATGTTTGCGTTTTTATTAGTATGAGACATAACTTTACAGTATTAGAAGGTTCCTTCACGTTTGGGCAATTTTACGAGATGTTGGTCTAAACCAAGTTTGGGTATGGGGAATCCAAATCTGCCAACAGACAATTGATATCTGCCTAGGGGTGACCATAATCGCTAAATCAAATATCGCTGCCATTTATAACGTAAATTCCCAATCTATGCAAGAAAAACTTTAAATCGCAAATAACTGGTTTTTGATGCATTTTGGATGCATATAATAAATTACCAATAGATAGAAATATATATATAAAGTATTTAAATACATCAATATTTCTTTGAAAAATGACTATGGTCATAGAATTTTATCTGAAGATAAATGTCAAAAATAAAGTTTTAGTGAATATCTAAAAAAGGAAGCATCTGAGACCCTATATCAGTATTACCAACAGGTAGAAAAATGACAATACTCTATCAGATAGGATAGGTTAAAAGAATAGAAATGTTCAGAAATAACTCAATGATAAAAAGTGCTTATTTAGTGGCAAAATATCACTTTTTGACCATTGAGTGATTTTTTTAAATTGCCTATTCTTTTAACCTATCTGATAGGGTATGTTTATAAACTCTATTAAATCTTTATATACATGTTTCTATCTATTGGTCATATATTATGTACATCCAAAAATGCATCATAAAGCGGTTATTTGCGATTTAATTTTTTTGCATAGTTGCATAGATAGGGATTTTACGTTTTAAATGGCAGCCATATTTGATTTGGTGATTACGGTCACCAGTAGGCATATTTGGATTCCCCATACCCAAAATAATTTAAAACCAAAATCTCATAAAATTGCCCAAATGTGAAGAAAGATTTGAGTTATATCTCATATTATACAAAGTCTACTCATTATTACCAAATATAACTATAATAAGAAGAAGACTTTGCTATAGACTTAGGCTATTATAGCCAAACCGAGAATTGTAAACTCTGGCTTTCCTTCAATAAAAAAGTTATTTTTTTTATTTATAATTTTCAAATATAACATGATTTATGAGTAATAAGTATATAAATATGAAACATATCAAATTGAGAAGTATCCCACATAATAAAGACATTAAAAAAATAAATGTTTAAATAAAATAATTTATTCAACTGATATTTACTTTATATTTTTAAAAAGGGTAAATTATTGTACAGAATAAATTTGAATAATTACAAAAATTTGATTCCAATATTTGATTCCACCTGCTTTTCTGCTTGACGTTAGATGACAGAAATTTCGTCATCGATTGTTTATCGAAGAACCATCGGATATGCAAGAGAACACTTCGTTGTAAGCGGACACCACATCCATGCATAACACTGCAATGTGAACTATTGAATGTAACAGACGAAACAGATGTGTGATGCCAACAATAAATTCGATGTTAGAACCTTAGAAACAGCGTGGATGAAAGCAGTTGCTCCACTTTTACTATCAGCATCCCATCCACTTCTGTATATCCCATCATGAATTCAAAAGTCTAGGTCAATCATGCGTGGAATGACATCCCTTTTAAAAGCGCCTTCTCAAAAAAATAAGAGGATACCAGCATTGTTGAACATTCGAACGTTCGAATATTTTGTCCTAACATGAAACTCATTTTTATATTTTGAGACCCAGGGGGCAAGTATAGGATGAATTGAAGATTGTTTTTGAAATAGAAAAAGAAATGATGTAAAATTTGCTTTTTTGTTTAAATTAGTGAAATTACCTGAATTTTTAATAATAATAATAACACATTATTTACAATATGAATTCGGTTGGATGAGATCAAATAATTTTTTTTCATGGTTTGCATATTTGTTAACATATTCAAATGAGATATAAAAATATCATCTTCTCAGAATGAAAATCGAAACAGAAATAATTTCTGACGAAAACATTTGGTGAACTAATTTCAAAAGTATATTAATTACATGAATTTTTAGAATTTGTATGAATTTATTTTAAACATACATTAAATATATCTAGAATTATATGCACCACTTAACAGATATAAAATATACTGATTTTAACTAAATATAATATACGTACTATAGTTTTTATTGACGTCATCATAAAACCAGTTATTCCTTTTATTCAAAATTCATTTCATTTTAAACACTGATAAAAACACAAAAATTAAATGAGAAATAAACTCATATTTAATTATTTTGAGGAAACAAAACAAAGGAAAAACAACTTTTGATTAAAATACAGGCAGAGATTTATAAAAATGTAAACAATTTTCTTTAGATAGGATTATATAACTCGCACGTGTTTCACATTTTATTATTAGTCATATTATTATTATTATTAATCATAACATAATTGTTATGCCTTGAGATTAATTTACACTTCATTTTTATTAGTTAAAATTTTTAGCGTACTTTCAAATTGCCTAAACTTGCAAATTTAATCATGTCACTCTTAACACATAATAATTTTGAGTAATATATATTTTCAATAAAAGTTGTATATTTATATTAATATACTAATTGAAATTGATAGATGTTTGCACTCTGAATACACTATTGCAAGTATAGTGTAAATAAAACACTTTCTTACTAAGTCAACTTTGTCTCTAATGATATTTTTTAAATTATAGAAAAATGTTATATTTTGTATAAAAACCACAATTTCATATTTTTTTGTTGTTGCCGTGCAGTTAATTCGGCTATATCAGATTGGACATTGATGCTGTTTCACGCTTACAAACAATTTATGTTTATAGATAAAAGAAAAATTATTAAAACATGCGTCGACGAAAACTGGTTCCAATTAGTGACTCGCTTTTATAGGTGCCACAGGTAATCTCAAAAACTGTTATACTTTTGAATTATTTTTTTGACTTTCGTATTGAAAAATATTTTTATGATTTACAATAACATTTTCTGTAATGAAAAGTTTAATAGGAAAACGTTAGTAGCATAATATTAATTATGATAAATTGTGTTAACTCTATAAACTTTTGGAAGCGGTGAAGTTTTACTCTGTCTAATTTATGATGAAAAACAAAATTACTGTTGTACTTAAATATAAAATCGAAATTATAATCTTGTTATTATATAGTGTTTTATATGTTATCCATTATATACTTGTAATAGTAGAATTCACTGTATCATATTATGTAAAATGACATATCGAGATTAATTTTATTTAATATAAAATAATTTTAATTATATAACTCTCATTTAATTAATTTAAAAATATAATAAACATCGAAAACAGATGTTGATCTTAGATATATTACGGCCAGTTTTTTTTTTAATTTAACATACTAATTTAAATTAACTCCAAAATAATTTAATTTAAATTTTCGATAATTTCATCATATTCATAAATAAATAGTAATACCAGGAGGCTTGCACATATTATAGATATTATAGATAAGAATTAATGTTTTGAATTTCAAAAATTTATTTAAACAATTTTCATAGAAAAATACATTGAAATCATAAATCTAGAGTAACTTTCGTTCTATTAGTATTTTTTAATATATATTACTTTGAAACTTTTCAAACAATAATAATTAGTTACATCAACTCAAACAAATATTTCGTAATAATTTGGTCAATAGGTAATATTCGATTACACATCATATGAGACGAAGATTTGTCAAAAAACATTGTGAACACGTGTTGTATTTTGTGAAAGTGGGATTATGAAACTGAAACAAGTCAGTCATAGAGAGAATCAGGAAGAGATAGTCTTAAGTGTATATTTCAAATTGACAGGAAGCAATGGAAACAACAATGCAATAGTTTAATAAATATAAGATATAAAAAATAAAATATATTTTCTTATGACAAATAATTTATTCTATTAAAGTTTTTGATTAAAAAATATCTTTGACGGATGTTGACAGCGGCGATTATGATAGTTATGTTTTGATTGATTAAAAGTCAGGAAAAACGTCATTTGTATGTTTTTCCATTTAATAGTTATAATAGGAAGTCACGTGTAATTAAGTATTGACGTCATCAATTAATCAGGAAATATTCACTACCGGACAATTTGACACATTTTTTGTCTTTTCCTGTTTATATTATATTTGGTTGACGTTTTGGATCTCCCAAATGTATCTCCACCTTGTTTTCTAAAAGAAAGAAATATGCTTAATAACAATAAAAATTTGATAAACTGTCACAAAATAATTAATAGTTATGTAATTAAATCTGAATGAATCTTGCTAAAAAAAATTAAGTAATAATATTTACCACATACTTTAGAATTTGGCAATTTTTTATCTTTTTCTGCACAGTTCATAGATTAATAAATATTTTTTTAAACACGTACAAATAATATAATTTCATCCAAAGAATATTGTTTACATAATTATAAATCTGTGATTTTAATCAAAAAGTTGTTAAATAAGAGTTTATTTCTGATTTAATTCTTGTGTTTTACTGACTGTTTAAAAAGAATTGAAATTTTGGTGGTATGCTAAATTCAATAAAAAAACTATAGAGCGTATTATATTATTGAAAATCGGTCAATTTTAAATTTGATGGTTGCGGTAAATAATTTGTATTGAAGCAAATATAGTCTTATTAGAAGTCAATTTTTAAAATAGAAGTCTTAGTTTGATTCATTGAAACGATAGTCTGTTACGATGAAGAATAATATATAAATGAAAAGAAGTTGGACAATATCATCGTTTCATAAATTAAATTATGTAGTAATGGATTAAATAATGATATTATTCAGTACCTACATGTAAACTTTAAGAAAAAATAAAATTATATATCGAACAAATTAAGTTAAATGGTTTAATTATTACTAAAAAAAAATATATTTTCGTTGTAAAACTTTTTGTTTCAAATAAATTATCTACAAAGTTCATTGACACTTAGCACTAATATGCTATTTATGGATTTTGAATAAAGAACTTGCATTTTAGGAAAATTAAAATCGTAATCTTTGAGTTTCCATTATAATAAACAAATTTACATTAAAGAATTTATTTAAATATATTCAAGAGCAAATTTAAGGTAGGGTGCGGGTCGTTGGGTGCAGGTGACCTCCTAATTTTTCTGAGAATGCGCTTTTTAAATTTTTAAAAATTTTTGTACTCTTGCATATCTGATAGTTCTCCGATAATCAATCGATGACGAGATTTCTGTCATCTACCGTCTAGCAGAAAGATGACCAAGAAATTGTTTACATCACAACAATGCATCACAACAATGTGCCAGCAACATTGCCAGAGGAGAACTAACGATGTCCGGAAATTAATTTCCGATTCATACAATTTTCTGCTCGTGCCTCCAGACTTTTTTGTATCTTGTGCCATCAGTTTTGAGCTTGGTTGATAGTGCGGGCTAATTAGATGCATTCGTATGCACAACTACAAAACCACAAAAAAAGCCACGAAGTGCTTCACATGTGTGCTTAAAGTATTTGGCTATATAAACAAAATGAACCACCACTTCTCCTTGACAAAAGCAATCAAGTTATGCGATAAGCTTCGATGTCCAAACCTATCCGTCTTACTTTGCCAGTTACTCCATGTGAATGCGAAAGAAGCTTTTTTTGTTATGAGAATGATAAAGACATGGTTGCTTTCTTTCAATGACGACACAACACTTTTCATCGCTTTTCATCATGAAAATTCATCGTGGACGCCCCTTCAATTATGACGAAGACGTCAAAAAGTTATTTCTTCTACAACCACAAAAAAATAAAATTAAAAATAATTTGGATATTATAAGGCCAAAAGTAAAACTCTATTATTATAGTCAGATGTATGGAAATAGTTTAATTAAATTTAAAGTTAGAGATAAACAATATATCTAAGGATTTTATAGAACTCATGATTGGGACGACTTGTGAACAATGGATAAATAAAAGTTTAACAATTTAGGATGAAATATTGGTATACATAATCGTGAGGGTACTTTTTAAACTTTTAATTAATCAAAAATGGTTTGGACTCATACTTGTGCAAAGTTACCATCCCAAGTTCATTGACACAGTTGTTTCGTGAATATATCCCAAACAAATTTGTTGAACAACTTTGATGTAATGTTTTTGTATTTTCTCGTAATTTCTAATAAGTATTTGTTAAAATTCACGAAATATTGATAAATAAATTAAGAATGTAATCTAATATTGTAGAATTGAAATAATAATATGTTATATATATTTAGTTATTATTCTTTAAAAATAATCGAAAAAACAGAACTCTTTTCCGAAAGAAAATTTTGCATTTGTGGGAATTAAAGATCAGTGTGATTGTTTTATTTTCAACTTAACTATATTTGATTGATTATTCATGGAAACAAATGTGAGACTATAAGATGACCTCACAATCTATCGTATCATTCGATGAGCTATTTGGATTATAAGAAAATGTATTCAGAATAATTAAAATATTTATTGGAATAAAATGGTTTTATTTGCTAAAATTTATTCAATAATTACATATTTATACCATTTTAAAAATATTAAGTTATTATCAGTTATTTAATTTAAATAAAAATTATATATAAATTATATTTTTCAATATTTATATACTTATATACTTATTACACAGAAATCATGTTACCTATATCTGTTAATTATTAATAATTAAAATATATTTCTTATTAAAGGAAAAAATTAGTTTTACAATTCTAGGTTGCCAGGCAAGTTATAATCGGTAATAAGGAGAAGAATTTATAAAAACACATATACATTTTGGTTTATGTTTCTGTGCATAAAAAAATAATTTATTTGTTTCAATTATAACATTAATTTTAGTAACTCGAATAATTCTCCTAAAATATGCTTTTACTTTATTAAATTTCATATTAAATTCAATTAATTAATAATAATATTTTAATATTACTTCAAATTAAGTGGTCTAATTTAGTTTTAATTTATTTTATTCTAGCCTATTAAAAATGTGTTAAACTATTCTACATTATTTTACTTTAATAAATAGTACCATAAACTCATATAAACTCAACAAATATTTCGTAATAATTTGGTCAATAAGTAATATTGAATTACACATCAAAAGTGATGAAGATTTGTCAAAAAAGATTGTCAATACGTGTTGTACTTTGTAAAAGTGGGATTATGAAACTGAAACAAGTCATTCATATAAAGAGAGAATCAAGAAGAGATAGTCTAAAGTGAATTGACACGAAGCACGTGTATAATAACACAATAGTTTAATAACTCTATGTAATTAAGTGAATTATTTATATATGAACATGATTTAAATCAGAATTTTTGTTGTTCAAATATGATACAAAAATTGTAAAATACCTAATGTAAAATAGTAAAATAGTGTCTTCTAGCTCATGATTTATCATTAATTTTTTTTATAGTACTTTATTACATGTGGAGAATTCGATTTTTCTTTAAAAATTTGTTTAATTGTTGCGATGATGTTTGATTTTTTAGGCTACTTTAATTGAATAGTATTATTTCACAATGTTAGTTAGGGATTTTAAAAAATATTTCCGAATTCGGTATTAATAGTACATTTTATTAACATAAGCAAATTTTAACAAATATATCATTGCTAAAATCCTTAAATATCCATATTTAGCACATTTTAACACATTCCTTTCCATATCATTTAAAATTACGAAATATGCTTAAATTATTAAAATTATTATTTTATTTACATTCAACAGATTTTATCGAAATTTTGAAACATTTAGTACATTTCAACATATTTCAGAAATTTTTTACAAATTTTTCCATTTACCAAAAGTCCTTAAAATTCAATAAAAATGCATACAAGCGTTTTTTTGTAAAATCTTCTTTAAATGTTTTAAATAAGACCCATATTTAAGCAGTCGGTAACTGATTTGAGAGGATTACCCTGATTTGAGAAGATTTATTTTATTTGAAGAAGATTACTCTGAATTTGAGAACACTGCCTATACTGTCTACTACTTTAAAAGTAAGAAATAAATGAATTATTTATAAAACTACATTGATTTTATTTCTAAGACATAACAACACATAGGTACATTAAAACAGTCCAGTTATCTTCATCACTTTGACTATACTTTCAATATCTATGTATAGTCATGTTAGATATCTATGTTGTCGTCATAACTCTCTTCTGTTCTTTCACCCACTTTTTCACAAATTTGGTCATGAAATCCAAACATTGACCGTCTGATAGCTTTTTTTAGTACACAGACCTTAGAGTTTGCAGTGGATCCCTTTTTCTTCAGCCATTTGTACTATTTAAATATTGACGCTAGTTGAAAGTTTGTATTGCATCGATCGAGGTATGCTCTTTCAATATATCCTTGATCATGACTGATGTCGGGAAACAGAATAGTTTTCTTACTCGTTTAAAATTTTTCATTTTCTCTTTATAGCCCACCGGTGAATCGACCATCACCCTGACTATCATTATCTTCATAACTCCCTTCTTCTTCCTTCTCCTCCTCCTTCTCTTCCGATTCTTTCTGTTCATTTCTAAACTGATTTTGTTGCTGCCTGATTGGATACATTTTATTTATATTTAAAAAATACTAATTATCATCCTTCATGTTTATAAACATAACTAATGAAGATCGTTTTCTCCAAAATATCTAGAGACAATATGGATATGCGATTGAAGCATATAATGCAAGCATGATTGTTAACGGACCGACAATGTCTGGAAAAACAACATTTGGGGAAAAGGAAAATTATTTCAAAAATCTCAAAAATAAGGAAGGAAAGTGCACTGGTTCATCAGGACAATGTACAAGCCTTCAAAAGAACTTGTATATATAATATCTGTCAGTATATGATGGCTCTCCAAAACATGTAAAGCTGAATCTTATAAGATCACTTGATATTGTGGGGATTGACGATTTGATGGAGGAGACGAATCTTTACCGCCCATAAGTTTCCTATTTACAAGACTGGTGCATCATTTACCCTGCTTAGCAATAACAATCAGCCAAAATGTTTTCCAAAAAGGAGCTGAGACTCGGACCCGGTCTCATAATATCAAAGAATTTAGATCGAGCGACAAGAACCCTCACTCTATGCTAAAAGTGCTAAATAACTGGAAACTGTTTCTATATATCTATATAAATTTATAATATATCTATATCTATAATGAATACAAAATTCATGGGAGTTATTAATGCATTTATTATTAATATAAGCCCCTAAAATTTCCAAAGATACCTACTGATTAAGACTTGTCATAGTTAGTAGTATGTAAATTTAGTTTCCAACTATGTTTTAAGGGGAGGGTTCTTGTCACTCGCTTTATATTCTTTGCTTAATACCCAATTAAGCATATAGGGATTATCACTAACAATATCCTTAAAGGCTGTAGTGAGAAATTTGGAATTCCAAGGAAATATTTATCAGCCGAGTTTTAAAACTTTTGTGTCATCACGTGGATTTTTAAACATTACCAAGTAGACGTCTCCCAGCAAACAAGGAGACGTCTAAGCGACGTTGCCTAATCGTGTCGGTCACAATACTTTTTACGACGTAGACATGACGTCATTTTTCCGACGTCTGAATCATGACGTCTGAAATTATGATGTTTAGAAGACGTCTGGAATATGACTTCATTGGAAATTCCACATTTTATATTTTCAGAATGTATAATATACAAACTTTTATAGCAATATATTTGTGTTAATTTTAGTAAAACATTAATATAATAATTATTTAGTCATATTTCCTGTTAAACATATTAAACACATAAATTATACCAGCCAATATTTCATTTTAATTGTATTTATATTAATTTACTACAGCATTTGAATATTCAAATTTTAACTATTTCGAGGTAGATTAGATTATCGATTTGATCAGGCAATTATTATCTCTACCGCCGCAAACTTTAATTATCAAAATAAATAGATTCATTTCCGAAGTATTGTAGAACCAAGGCTTGCCTACTATTTCAATTTTTAATATACTCATAATGTAAAGTAATTAGATAGATATTGACAAATTTCTGAGGATGATGGATATGCATTCAATTGAATATAATTCAATTATAATTCAATCCAATTTAAACTTTCCAGTCTTGATTTGATATGCGGTAGATGGACGTATAAATACTCTACTACCTATTGGTTGGGCTAGATTCCTCGAGATTATCATGAAATACAGCATTTCATTACAACTCATTAGAAATGACCAAAAATTACGGTTAGTATATAACAACAAGTTGCACTAGTAGACAATTGTCGAGACGCCAGAAGTTCAATCAACTTCAGACTATATGAATTGTCGAAACCATTGCTTCTGGATGCTCGCATGTCGTCTTCTTTTTATTGAAAAACATAGAATTAAGGCAAAAGAATTAATAGATTTATACAAATAAATTTCGGAGTTATGAAGTTTTGTAAAATGTATATGTTGTCATGTTTTAACAATAATTTCAATGTATTTTTACAAAGAATAAATTGATTTCTTACTTTTAAAGTAGTAGTGAGTATGGGGGGCAGTCTTCTTAAATTCAAAAACAAATTAAACAAAATTCGCTCGACGAAATCATGGCAATCTTCTCAAAACAGGGCAATATTCACAAAATCATGGTAATCAGGGCTTTATTCATCTGTGTTTGTCTTCAATACTACTGTTCAGACAAGATTGAAGTCTTACAAAGCCAAACCAAACAAATTGATTGTCCTTCTATCTATAGTACTCAATACAGAGATGCAAACATTGACTTGAATTTCGCTAAAGAAAAACCGTATACTGTGGTGTATTACAATAAAACAAAAGGCGATGCTCATTCTGTGGATCAATTGATCACGACCTATTGCGTAAAATATGCAACGCAACGATGGCATGTTGTAAATCTTCTGTAATATCTTCTGAAATCCATTCCACGCCCTCCGATGTATAGAAATGGTTTTACAACGAACATATGATATAATTTTTTTTCTTAAGTATATACGATTCCATTGGGAAATTTAGGAAATGTCATGAAATTTAATTGAAATCGGATTATATTTACATAATAAAATTTAAGATAAAAGATTCAAATAGAGTGAAATCAACCGCCACGCCCATCGGAGGTTAAGTGATCTTTCCTACCCTTAGGCACAGAATACCAAAACAGTTGCTGATCTAAAGGCTCTTTTGGACGGACTGCATGGTGAATATCGATATCGATATCGAATCTGATATCGATGTATTCACGGTCTTTTCGAAGTCACATTTATTCCAAACTTCAATTTTAAAACGGACAATCGCTGAACTTCATCAAAGACACGGACAGCTCAACCAACTTTATGGCGGTTTCAAACCTCCACAGGATTGGACACCGGTCAAATACAATTAAGCCAACGAAGACCACTATTAGGGATCGTTTCCGGCCATCCTCATTCAGTCGTCGGTCAAGTAACTACTATAGAGTACGAGATGAATATATATAACTCCACCGATCTTCGATCAAATTGTCATTAGCCCTATCACCGGCCTATTTAACGCAGCCAGGTACCGGGGGGGCTGATTCGGCCCCCCCAATTTAAATTTACTTTAGCAGTGTACTATAGAGATGAAAATTAGCACCTAGTTAAATAAATCTGATATACAGATGACTATTCAAAAAAAATAAAAATTTAAATCAAAAAATTACACCTATTTTATATTTTAAAGTATATTGAAAAAAAGTAAAAAAAAATTTTTTTAATATTAATTGAAATAATTTTATATATTTTTTTATTTTATATTAAATTACTATATTACTATAATAATTTCAATATTAAAGAGTGTGTTGGTGATTAATTGTGTCTTAGCAATAAAATATAATTCACAAATAGCCACCCCTTAGAGTATATGTAATCGATTTCGCTTATACTTGATTAAAAAAATGTTCAACATTGTTATTTTTGTTGGAAAATTTGGGGTGATGGTTATGGAACCGCACTCATAATCATCCACATGGGTATATGAATGAATTTTTTGTGCTAAAAGTATTTAAACTTCAATTTAGGAAAAGTCACGAGAAATTACTGTACTCAAATTGTTTAATAAAAAATGACAAAAAAAGGCTGATTCAGCCCCCCCCCCCCCCGGTACGGGTAGTGTTAACAAGGAGAGGCCTTCTGTCTTTGGTTTGGAAGTATTATGGTCTTTGCGTGTCAATGTGGTTCTGTCAAGAAATCGGCTCGAGTGAATTCTCTGCGGTTTCCTTCCAAGCGACTCAAACAAAGGCCACCCAAGTTGAATGACTACAGCAATGACTAGGAGTTGTAACAGCAAATAATACTTATTTCACTCACAGTTGACGTTCTTACCTTCAAATCTCTAGCGTGAGATTGGGACACTATTTATACAAACACTAAACTGCACAGACAGTGCCCTTTGCTTCGATAATTGGTTGATCCTGTTGATTGTCTTAGGTTTGTATATAAACGTAACTATTTATGTACTTATTCATACATAAAATTTAACGTTGATATACGATAACTAAAAATATATATTGTCTTCTTATTTTACCTGCTCTAACAGTTACAGAAAATAATTTGTTTTTTATATAATTCTGGTAATTTAAAGATATATATAGTTTATTAACGCAAACTTGTTTTGTTTATTTTGACTAACAATTGTAAATATAGTTTCAATTTTTTGGAGATAAATACGGATAAATAATGACATTTTAGTTATGATTTTTGCTTTATAATATAAAAATGTGCAAATTAACAGTTTCAAATGACTGCACCTCACAACCTTTTGCCATTTCAATGTAAGTTAATATTTAATTTGAAAAATTATTTAGATTGTATAATTTCCATAATATTAATATATCTAATTCATAGACCATATATATATTGGCGGAATGACCCTATATATTAATCTTTTATTGTAATATTCATACTATTCTGATATATTTTCTACATATAAATATAAACAATTATTCATGTGAACTTCTCAGGAGTAGAATTTTAAAAACAAAATCTTCATCAAAAATTCTTGTAACATTTTTACATATAAAATTTTCAAATTATCATATGTAAAGTAACTCTTCAACAATTTTTTCTTAGTGAACTCTAGAAATATTTTCAGATTAATTTATCAACTAAGTTATTTCCAAAGGAAAAACTTTTAAGAAAAAAAATTTAGGTCCCTCCAGTTTTAAAAATATAAAAATTTTCAAAAATTGATGCACATACACAAGCAATATTAAAAACTATATTTTTAATAGTCACTTACCATTTTGATTCTATTAAATCATGCATCACAACTGACTTAGTGTGAAACTGAAACCAGTATAAAAAACAAATGTTTTTTTGTTAAAGTAAGACAAAAGAGATATGCTTATACAAAAAATCTGCTTTTGTGTTTGTTCTTTTATAAAGCTACCCTAAAAATTTACACCTTTACTTGATAATCTGTGATTGAAATCAGAAAGTGATGCTTAAGATGTTGCTAAAATGGTCCTCAGAAGAAATTTTTGTTTGCTCTTGAAAAACAAAATTATTAATATTAAATTTCAATCCTATTCATAGTCATATTCTATTTCTGTTCAATATATTCTACTACTTTTATGTTTTTTTATTAAGTAAATATATAATTTGGGTATATCATAGTCACAGAACAGTATGTGTATTTTATATAGCAAAAAGAGAGATATGTCTGTTACATCCAGTTGCCAAATTCATTCAGTTCATGAACCACAAGATTGGTTGGCAATTAATAATATTTTTATATCCAACCATACACCAATACATATTATACACACATTTTAAGTCAACAGGAGTTATTGTAAACAATCTAGTCGACAGGCTAAATTATCTAGTATACAAAAGACAAGAAATACAGGCTGGTACATACATAAGATCTAAAATATAATTATTAAATAAAACATTTGAAATATTCGATATATTATTAAATTTCATACACTAATTAATACAATTTTAATACAAAATAATAAACACCACAATATTTTACAAATTTTTAGCTCTTACATACATTATATGTTGTTGAAACCTGCTGTATGGGTTGTATTAAGATATTTCACCCAAATTTCCCATAGTGTAATAATTTTTCTATTAATTATTAAGTTAACACAATTTAAACAGTTTTTAACCTTTTAATATGTATTACTTTAGTTTATATGAAAATTAATATATATTATATGACTAGGTAATACCTTTTGAGAAAATTATTTTTTTGTAAGGATTCTTTTGTTAAGTCTTTTATATTTATTGAATTACTATATTGTACCTGTAACATATTTTACCCTTTAATGGTATTTAATAAATATGTTGAGAGGGGTATTAACCATTTGGATAAACAAAGCTGCAGCTTCCAGGCCCATAGACCAAGTAGGATTTTTTGCACACTTAAGATTTTAGCCATTATCTGTTTTATATTCTTGTGAAGAATTTAATATTATATCTATATATAATTAAACTTGGCACACCCAAGATCTTGGCAATAATTCTGCAGGTGAAGAAATATTACCATAAAAGACAAACATGATAACTTTATGTTAAACAGATTTTTTCAATCAATTCTATCTAAATTATCTCTCTATAAATATGAAAATTTCATAATTTTCAGCACTTTGCATTGTTTTAAATAAAGTAAATATATATGCCTATATACCTACATAAACATTATTGAAGAGTTTTTAATAATGTTTTTTGAATAAATCAAAAATATAAAAAATAAAATAAATTTGGATCTTTGTACCATTTCATTTTAGTGTAAAAATTATTTAATTTGGGATAGGCCTATTTAAAATGTTCAGCCCATATATACCTTTAAATTTTTTCAGTTTAGGGTCTTTAAAAATTACTCTGTATGAACCATTCCTATTTTACAATTAAACTCGGAATTCTTATTTTCAACCAATCAATATAGTTATAATCTATGAGTTATAATATTAAACCTCAAAAGATTTTGCTTGGCTGAAAAATAAAATGTCTTAGGTAATTAATTGTGGATTAATGAAACAAGCTCCAAAATGATTGCTTTTTATTGGAACCTTTCTGTTGCACAAAATATAATTTTTTGTATGTTTGAAGTCTGCTTCATAATTTCTCTTCTATTACAGCTATTGCAATAAAATATGGTATTAGTACATAGGTAGTGAGTCACATAAACAGTCTTCAATTTTATATAGATGAGTAGGTACAAAAATACTTTTGTTTAGGTTGTGTGTGTAATCAATAGGATATACTATTTAGGATGCAGACACCCAAGTTGGGTGCTGATGATGCAACATGGTGATTGACAAAATCAAAATGAATACTATTGGGGTGTTTGATACTGTCAGGCAGCATTTAAAAAAGAGTGATTACATATTCCCAATTAATCATACATGGGGAAAGATTGATTTTTCTATTTTCAAGATTATTTGACACAATTTTTTAACAAAATTATTAATTTGTTTTATTTAATAGGCTAATTTAAGGGAATACTTGCATATCAAATTTTTATGGCCTATACCAAATTACTAAAACCATGAAGTTTTACTTATGTATATATTTTCTTGATTGTACTTAATTAGTATTCTAAAACAAAAGACTATTTTTAATTTAATTTTTTATTGACTTATAATATAGTACACATTGTAATTACGAATTATAAGTTTTATAAATTAAGCACAATGCACCTTTTCTTTATCTTTGTCAATTAAATGCATTTTCATATATATATATATTCATTTAATTTTATCTAACACATCTATTTCTAATTTTAATAGAATCTTATATCTCTGCTACAAATGCATCCTATATTAATTATTCTCTTTAAATATGTGTTTGATTTAAAAGATAGTTATGCATTTATTAATCTGAATTAAGTTTATACATACTTACAATTGATTATTTACAGAAAAAATTCTTAGTAAAAACATACACACAATGAAAATGTTTTATACTATAATAATAGTTCTACCAGTTTAATAATTTCCTTGAGGAAGTTTTAGACAACATTTAGTCATAAATAATTATTAGTTCTATTTCTCATTATGTACTTATATAAATATATATTTCTTACTATTTATTAGATAAATAGCACATCTTTTGATCAACATTTAATTTCATAACATTTAAAAAAATATATATTTTTACTACATTACAACTGGTTATATTTTTATATTAACTAGTGAATATTTTGTAGAGAGTTATGTGTATATTTAATGAAATATAATATGTGTATTTTTAATTTGCTAATATATATCTACAAATAACCTAGTCATATGTAAGGATAGCAAATAAGCTAGATTATTCTAAATTCTTTCATAATAAGACACACATTCCTTTGTAATATACCTTGTATTATACCATTGATAATCTCTGATTAGCTGAATATTTACTAAGGATTTATTTCGTTTTTATTGGATAGTAATATAATATTTAGTTTTTTTGAAAGCACACACATAATTTATTAAAATCCATATTATTTAAAAAAGATGTAATATTTCACAATATTTACTAACAGTTGTATAAGTTTTTAATATCTTTGCTTGTGTTAATAGGGTATATGTTCCAGCTGACCAGCAACTTAAGAAAATAAAAGGGCCCCTTAAGACATCAGAGACACCTGTTCAACAACAAGAACAATTCTTAAGACAAAGAAATGCTCGCAAAACACCTCCTGCAAGCAATGTTTGGTCTATGACAGCTAGTACTTTACAAAAGTAAATTATATAAATTATTAATATGCATGTTATTTGTATTATTAAAAAAATCATACACCTGGACTAACAGGTCACCACTGCTACTTCAATTGGTCGAACAGCGACAACCAATTGCCAGTCGTCAAGCAGTTCCGTCATCACAGCCGCCAGTAGAGCAGTCATCCAGATTAGCGAATAGGCGTGAGAAGTCTCGCGTGGCTGCGCAATCACGTCGTTCTAAGGAATGTTCCATTCTGACCGGCTTACAGCGAGCGCTTCCTCTCTCACAACATGAACCAGGAGGACTGGAGAAAGCAGTTGTCATAAGGATTGCTAGCCAAGTTTTGGCACTCTACAATAACTTTAGTGAAGGTGTGTCTCAAGTTAAGAAATCTCAAGATAAACATAGCAATAGTATTAAATTAGTTCAAAATAATTGATAATTCAATTTTTAGAAAATAAAATTTAAAAAATTTTTCTCGTATTGCTTTAACACAACTTTTAATTTTTTAAATTTTATTTAATTCAGTTGATATGTCTAACTTTCTGATGTTTTTTCACAAGAGTAAATTACTATCAACGCAGTAATTAGTGCAGTAATAATATAAATAATATCTATTGTTCATTTTTTTGTTCAATTTTCTATAAATGAACAAATATATATTCAATGTTATTTAAAAGAAAAGCTCTATGTTCAATGTTCTTTAAAAGAAAAGCTAGGTATAATATGTTCAATGTTATTTATAGAACAACTAAGTGTTTTGAAATCTTACAGACAAAAATCAATAGATATAATCGGCTAATGATTGTCTAACAATAGAAAGAAATTTTTCTCTTACACAATGGTCTGTAATTCAATAATGACCATTTTTGGAATTCATCCTACAACGCATAAAAAGCGACAAACAATATTATTGTTTATTTTTATCAAGGGTATTAATCAAATCGAAAATTGACAGAGTACTATATTTTAAAATTTTACGTTTTTTTCTGTATATCTTGATTTTATATTTTATTTATAATCCAATTATTCTGTTCCAAGTAATCACAGTTTCTATAGCTTTTTCAATTATTTGTAACGTTGTGATATTTATACTTTTAATATGTCGATATAGTATTGATTTTTATATTTATGTTAAGTACGCTGGTCTTTTGAAATATTTTTGAGTTTTCTTCTAAATATTAAATTCTTATTTTTCAGTCATGTTAAAAAAATATGAAAATCAATCTTGATAATATTTTCACACAAGACTATGATATAATGTTTCAAATTATTTAAATAATAATGTATGAATACTATTTTTTTGTAGCTTTACTAAAAATATTGTTGCAGCACTATATATTTGATTTAACATTCTACATATAATGTGTAATTGCCCATGTCTGCTATTATATCTCGTTGTGTTGTTCGTACTAGTAAATACTGTTTGTTGTGTGTGCTTGCTATTCACGTTAAAGTTTATATGCTTCCCTGCATTAACTGATCAATACCATACAGTATTAAGGAGCGTCTTCATGTAGACAAACTGCGAAATATTTCGGCTATACGTTTAAAATGTCACATGGTATTTACAGTCGTTACTACTGATTTGAAACACTTAGCTGTTAAATGTGTGGTTGTGTATGTATGTGTAATATACTGATAGTGTAAATAAGTGATTATTATTGGGAGTGTTTTCTGCCTGAACTTTATACCTCGACTGAACCGGCCGCAAATACCGACCTCTGTAAGATTTTATGAACTGAACGTTGATCTCTGTCTCGAAGTGTTTTTTATCTTAGAGTCAAAATGTATTGTTTAAATATAGATAAATATGGTATATAATCGTGTTTACTAAACTCCATTTTATTGTTTTTAAAAGTATATTTTTTGATAACGGGTCATAAACATTTTTGTCTGAAAAACGTTGTGATAGACTGCAACCTCAAGTTGTTATATAGATATAATTTGTTATGCTTATAACACGATTACTTTAAAAAATAATTAACTAATTCGATGAACAACTTGTGAAATCCGAATATTGTATTGGTTGTCAAGGTAATGATACCTCTTGATCTCATTTTATACAATGAATATAACTATGAAGGATGGAACTTTAACATTTATTTATTTACTATTATTTGGTGTCATTCGTTTTATGAATTACTAATTATTTATAAATATCCTAAACACTGCGAAAATATGAATTTTATTTTTGCAATTCCATTTTATAAATATAATTTGTTTACCTTTTAAATTCTTGGTTAATCATGTATTTTCCTAGAGTTCATATTGATACATAAGACAATAAAAGACAAAATGTTTTTTCAATTCATTCTCATGACAATGCTATTCAATATTTGTAGTACCTATATCGTCACTATTTTTAATAAGTGGTGAATCTCAATTTTTAAAAATTTGCCTTAATGAGGTTAGGGACTTTTGTAAAAATGTCAGTGATCTAAGTATGCAGCATAATTGAATTTATTTAAAAACAATGCTAATAATTGATTTAATTTAGCAATTTAATTCAGATTCATTTTTCATAAGATATATTAATATATTGTGTATTTTAAAATATTATTACGAACAAATAATTATAGGAAGCTTTTCCGATAAAGGAAGGATTTTTTCCGTGGGTAGAATAAAATGATAACTTTACTTTTTGCATGCATGCTATCTTCGCTCTTTTCTGACTTTTCCGATAAAGGAATACAATTTTCCGTGGGTAGAATAAAATGATAACTTTACTTTTTGCATGCATGCTATCTTCGCTCTTTTCTGACTTGTATCATGTGATGTGAGTGGATATTTTTTTCGGGTATATGCATATAGAAGATTAGGATAATATTTTGTTGACTTTAAAATATTAATTTACCATGTATACCTATTATATATTGTAACTATTTATTTATTATTTTTTTATAATGCCTTTATTTTGTTTCACCTTTATATTTTTTATGTGCCTCTCTGACATACTCAGCCATATTAGTCAAATAATTATGATTTTGTGTTGATCTTTTTGTTATGGTCTCTGACTGTTCTGTGTATAAAGATTAATCAATTTTCTTCTAGTTCTGGGAAAAACCGGTCATGATTGTCTGAGTCTCCAGAGCAATTGTCTCATCGGGATCGTCATTGACCGAATTCATCAGCACATTATTTATGCTCCACCTTCGCTCGCATTGCTTACTGGACATCCATGGGTAAGTAATATGGTCTCTTATGCTAATCAGTATTGGAGCTAATATTTTTTACCGAAGTGCTTTTCTGTTTTATTTATGAAATATTTATGAAATAAATTATCAATAAATAATTAATTTGATTTTCTTATACATTTACTTATTTGTATGTAATGGGAGAAATATTAATATTTGCATTTGCCCTTAGTATAATGAAAGCCGCCATTTTGTATGCCCTTGATTCACCCATATAATTGCATATCTCTATAAAATTAATTACTAACAATAAATAATAATATGCTGTTGTCTAGCTATTATATTCCACTCTTTCCCACATCATTTCGTTAACTGCTTATTGATATATTCCCTCAGTAACGTTGCAATATGGATAGGTATTTTTTGCGTCCTTCCATTCCTTATTTTCGAAACTAAATTAAATTGATCTCGGCTTCGGGGGAAATAAAATCAATGAACTTGTTTACTCTGAGTTTATTTAGTCTATAGTTCATAGCGTTCGGTACAATAAAATAGGTTAGATTGCATATCGCAGATATATTAAGTAAAGAGCATATTTTAGGTATGAAATGTTATGTGTTCAGTAAACAGTTTGTGAATTCTATTATATGTCTTGCATTGCCCCTATTGGTACAACTTTTAACAGCACTTGACTCAACTTATTGAACCGTAAAAATTTAATGGGTGAAATCAATTAAATAAGGCATTGAGTGTTCTTAAGTGTATGTATCTATAACTATATGAATAAGGTTGTTTTCTTAATACAATTATCGGCTGTCTTAAATAAACAAGCGGTAGTGAGAAAATTTATTTGTTCGATATTTATAATATATTGATGATTTGATCAAGTCACCGATATGAAATTTCGCGAAACTTCATGACTTTTAATAATCCCAGTGTTGACATGGTAACCGATGGCCTATTTTTAAAATGGCAGCATATTTAAATTTTTTATTTGCTAGCACTGTGTCATTTTAACCTAAATTGGTTTTTGGACGTCGTGTACACCATGTATTAAAACTTCAAGGTCATTGGATGCTTAGTTACCAATCAGTGCCATTTTTCAAAATTTGAAAAATCCTTTTTTACCCTGTCAGATTAGTGTCCGTTTAAAAGTACGACCAGCTGATTAAAAATCTGTTGGCACCTACCCCCAAGAGAATTTTAAAGCGCACGTCGTGTTAAAATCTGGGACCGATCGATAAATCAATAAAGCTTGTACAGTAGTTTAAAGATTAGAACAATATATCGAACAAATCAATTTTCTCACTGCGCTTTTTTTAGGACAGCCTATACCTAATCGATGTTATTACCTCTGAAAAAAGGATAATATATTACACTATAACTGCTATTGTGCTTATCGAACTTTGTTGGTGTCAAAGATTATACTATTGTATGATATCCCCTTGAACTGTAGGTTTAATTAACTTGACTATGTAGTGACATTTTTAGAGAAAAAATACACATGTAAACCTTTGTGATATATTGACACTGGTTGCACCACAAATACTAGCTACTATTTCTGTTTTACTTTTTTTAGAAATTCTTGCAATTTTGTGAACTAACTCGACTATATTATGATCTTTCTTTTTGTTTGGAATCATATTTTTGTTGTGGCTAAATGGAATTTTAATTGTATTTCGACAGTTTAGTAATTTTATAATTTAAACATTAGTACAAATGAAGTCAAAATATTGCTTTGAATATTATTCGTTCTATTGAATTTTCATTTAAATCAGGTATCTTTCTCTCTTACAGTCAAGTCTTATTGGGATGTCTGTCCAGGACCTCGTGGGTGTTGTAGGAATCACCGAGAGTGACAAAGTTGTTAGAATCAAGATGGCGACCGGAGCACCTTCACGTACCCGTTGTGGAGCCACTGTGGCGACCAAATCCACTTCAGCTAATTATGTCGTAAGTCAAGCTTAATGGAATTAATAAACAATGGAGACACCGTTGCTAATGTTACAGTTTTCAGCTGCTTCATTCTGAACTTAATTGGCATGCTAGAACTTTACCTACATGTACAATGTTATTTTCACCTTTAATTTGAAGAGAAACTTGAGCTTGTTGGAAAACTTCTTTCTTTTAATTTCAGCCAGCATTCTTCTTTCAGTCAAAGTATTAAAATAATTACTCACAAAACATTCTTGAGAATTTTGCTCATGGAGGATGTAATTATACTTTGTATAGGGTTTCAGTAATTATTATGGGCAATTATTTGCATTGTATTCGAAGGTCTAAGGTAGCCGTTTCCATAGCAACCTGACTAACACAACTATCTTGAAATATTGTACAATGAAGATCTATTTTGTACTTGAATTTTATTTATTTAAAAAAATTGCCTGTCTGCTCTAGTTATTGCTTTCCATAACTTAGGATAATTTCGATTGCACTATTTTATTACATACAATTTCTTAATTTATATATTTTAAAATTGTGAACTTTTTAACTGATTATTTATCATTAACTGCAATCTTGAGAACTACCATACGTATTTACACTAATTTAAAAACATGTTCCTTAAGTATTTACTAAGACTACTATTACTGCTCCATTATTTTAAAGATCACAATTTCTTTAATAAATAATAGATATAGTTTAATTTATGATTTGTTGTTATATACTTCTATAATATATTCTATGTAAATTGTAAATCCAGTATGTCCTTATAAAAATCCAATATTTACAACTTCAGAAAGTTTCAACATTGTATTTTTTATATTATAAATCTACATAACATTTTGGTGGACACTTTTATACTTAGTTTATAACCAGCTTTGACCGATTACAGTATATTCAAACTATTTTAGCGGTTAATAAACTTCTGATCTATCCATTCTGATCCGGTTTGCATTCTATCCGGTCGGATTAACATTAAATCCATACAATAGCAAGCATAATAATTATTCTTTTGTAATAATAATGTGTATAGTGTTAATCCGCTTTTGAAGTTCGAAGAACGTTTTTCTGAACTCTTCCACTACTACCAAATTTAACCCTAAATAGAAATGTACTTTTATATTAAGGTATATGTGGAATTTCTATATCAAATAGGCAGTTCTAGAAGATCGGCTCTTATATAATACCATTTTACAGTATGTGCATTATTAACGGATTTAGAACGGATTTTTTTCTGTATCATAATACCGATACTCGGTTATGAGAATCCTGTTAATATACTATAATAGCTAGGTAGCCCCATGGATGATCTAAAGTATTCGGAATTCATTGTGCACTTGTAAAGCCAATGACTTGGCTTGCTGTTTAAGTGTAATTTCTTGTTAAGATTTCATTTTTGATTTTGTGTATTATTCCAGAAAATTTATGGCACAAAATTGTATCTATTCTATTGGTTGTAGGAATATATTTTTTTCGCAAACGAATGCATTAACTGTATATTTTAACTTTTTGTTTTTTAATCTAAAACAATGATTTATTTTATGTAAGAAGCAAACAAAATGATAAGTTATCTCAATATGTAACAAACTGTCTCCGCTTAACCTAAATGATTGATTGGTATTCCAGTTTTAGTAATATATTGTAAAAGAAAAGCGTAATAATTCTACATCGAACAATGAGAAATTATAATACTCATTCTGAACAATATGCATTGAAAGAATTCGTTTTACAACGGTTTTTATTGAATTAACAATAATTATTCACTCTTGATTCAAAACTACTTGAATAATTAGAATATTGATTGATTTAATTATTTTTGTTTATTTTCGATTAGTTAATTTAACAGTATCTAATTTTAAAATTGGTATTTTAATATAATTTTCTACTATTATGTTTTGAACTTGATTAATATTTCTGTTTTGTTAAGTTTTATTCATTTAATTTCTTATCAATTTTCAAGCTGGCTTTTTGTTGGGGCCTCACTCCAATATCCACCAATACTCAACTGGCAGTGGTTATACTTCAACCAATCATCGCGGATAATGTTATGACGTCAGGGTCAGAGGCATGTCTGGCGATGATTCGCCAGGAGCAAAAACAGGCAGCTTTTTGTACTTTTCACGACGGCCAACTCAACATTACTGAAGCCAATGATAAGTAAGAATGCATAATATAAATATGTAGGACCTGGGTGACAATTATTATTGTTTATTAATTTTAGTAAATTTTGATTTCGTCTGTTAATTTATTTATACAATTTATTCTATACGATAAATATTAATTATCACGAAAAGTGAGAGAATATCTCAATCTAGACTAAAAAAAATGAATAAAAACTTGAATTACTCAAAACTCTCAAAAGGAAATCTCTGTGTAGAATAATGATGACGTTATCTTTGTATGTGAAAATGTACTATATTCTGAGAAAGATTATCACATGTCTATATTATAGAGCATATCTATAGCGACTTGATAATTAATAATTGACATGAATTATTTTTTAGAAATTATTACTTATATCTTTTATTTTCTATTTTTCTATTCATATAGTTGTTTCCAATGCGTCGGATATCAAGTTCGTGATTTGATTGGTAGATCACTATTTGATCTAGTTCATCTTGATGACGTATTTCAAATCAAAACATCCATTGATTCTCGTAAGACATAACTTAATTAACATTACTTCATATAGAACCTTTTATAATGATAGAAAATTGTATAGCGTTTCTTAATATTTCTTAATAATATTCAAATAGTATAACATCATATAAAATGTCTAAAGTATTGTCTGAGTTAAATGAAACGTCTAATGTTTCAATACCATGTAACAATATTTATATCCTAAAAAAATCGGCAGTCCTAAACTTTTTGAATTTATTCTTTGATATTTTTTGTGCTCATGTCTTTTTACAAAATTCATTAAAAATGATAATCAAAAAATATTTCTAAATATTATAATATTTTTATCTATTACCAAAATAAAAACACAGATTACTCGATATAATCATTCTTGTTTATTATAGTTGACACTCAACAGCTTGTGGTGAGCGGTTTTTACCGATTTCGAACGAATCTCGGCGAATTCCGATGGACTAAGACCACTTTTTATCGACCACAAATTGGATTAGCTATCATTTGTCGACACGATGTTGCACAGTGAGTTCTTACAGTGTATAACAAAATTGCGTTCCGCTACAATAATACTGTATTCCACAAACGTTCCGTTGCAATAATATTGTATCATTGTAACCAAAACATATAAATACATGGTTGTCTTTTTTAAATTTATTATTCTAGACTATTAAAATCGATATACTTTTCTAAGACTTGTTTTGACGAAGATATTACTTATTTTTTGAACTTGTTCTTTTATTGTCGAACTATACATTGTAAAACAGATCTTAAAACGAGGCTATAGTCTAATAATAGTGTTACAAAAATATTTTTCCAATTTCTATTAGAAAACTAACAGCTATTTAATTTGTCTAGGAATTTATCAAAAAAAAGCTTATGTAACTAGTGTTTGCGTTTTCTAATAGTGTTTTCGTACTCTAAACTAATAACTACACAGATCTTAACTTTAGTTAGGTCTAAAGGTTGACTCTGTCAGTTTACTTTAAAACTCCTGACTTCTGTGTGATACTAATTTGTATTATAGAATATGTCACTCCTTCTAGATAACTAATTTTGTATGTGTTATTTTAAACCGTGTTATTTTTATTTTTACTGATTTTTGGGATTAATATATCGAATTGTATTTTTTGGTACAATTTCACATTTTAAACCAGCTAGATTGTACTCCATTTGAATTATTTCTGTTCAAAAATCAGTGGAAAGATTTCAAAATTGGGAAGATTTTTAGTATATTGGGTATTTAACATCGTATTTATCAAATAAATAAAACTTTTCACCTGCAAAATTTAGTTGGTTTTTTCTCTACAAGTAAACTTTTTAAACAACGATGTTAATATCAAGGGACCATCTCTCCAAATGAGACCAAAATAGAAGTCTCCCCGGAGACTACTTGTGGTTGTGCATGATCTATTTGTTACTGACTTATTGTTGGGTTTCTCTACAGTTTTATCCATCGAATAATTCTTAGAGATAGGAATTTTAATTCGAGCGGATGCTTTTAATTTCATTTAATTCATTCATATCCTTCTTTTATTACATAGTCAGTCAGTGCAATTATTCTTCTTTTTAATTAATTTTTTCGTTTGTCTCGATTTTTTTGATTTTTTTTATTCTTAAGAAATATTATTTTTATATTGACAGAATAGTGTTTTATAGTATTCATCTAATCAGACAATTGTCCTTTTTAACCTTGAAACATAAAATTAACTTACTGCTTAATATATATAGCAACTGCTTGAGCAAAAACAAAGCTATCCTTTTTTGTACTGTTATACCAACTAACATATTATTTTGAACATAAACTGCCTCATTAAGTAATAGTTGTACTTTGGAGTGGATACAATTATAGTTATTGTCCCGTTATCAGTGGTGTTGTCCGTTATTGAAATCACTCGGTGTTGACCCAGTGTATTATGCTTATTGAATAAAAAGTTAAATTGCGTTTATGTGGTTATATTTATATGGTGTAGAGTATATTAGTGTAAAAGTAGTAGTGTAGCTTTTCTTATCTAATATGAAGTTGCCTTTGCACAACATTCAAAAGTAGGCTAAATTATCTATTTAATTTATCAAAATATGTAATAATTATGAACAAAAATTTTTTTAAATATGATACTACCATAATATTATATTTAAATCAAATAATGCACACGGTTTAGAAATATAAACAGTTTAAATTAGTGATTCATTATTTCTTATTATAAAGTTTAGTTGGAATTAGGGGAATTAGGTAGCTATATCAGTTGGTGCTATGATTAAACAATAATTATAAGTTTTGATTGGTAAAGTTTGGAATTTCACCGATTTTTCATTAACTATTCGAGCTTTTATGAATGTATATTTTATTATAAAATTCGATAATGCGAGCGAGATTATTGTGGGTTCAATATTAACATTGCAAGTTATACACTACATTCTGGACAAAAATATATCAATTTATTTTTTTAAATATCATGGAAAGCGAGGGTATTCCTAATAAATTATCCAATTTTTGCAATAACATATCTACAAAATTGACAAATGATACACAGGAATCTAATAATATTATAGCATATAAAATGATGTAACAAATAGTGAAATTAATGTGTTTTGATTTAGTTCTGATCTCGTTCGTCAGACATAAAATAATAATTTTTGTTCCAATTCTTGACTAAATAGAGCTAACAAAGTATTTAGTGTACTATTATTTTTTATTCAAGAAACGGATTGTGGTTAGAGATTTCAGTGAACTAACGAAACATATTTCCCATTCCAGTGAATGTCTTATATTTTCCTAAAACATTTATCACATATTATAGGGAGGCGATATTTTTATCAGCTGGATAATTTATCTTGTGTTCCATGCAAGCGTTCAACTCATATATAGCAGGATATTATGCCAACGATCTGCTTCTCTTATCGTTGTCACGTCAGTAGACATCGTGGTTATTGATGATTTCGTGATGTCTGCTTCAATTTAGTTTAATATATTTTTATTATAAAGTTGGTTATCATTTTCTTTGAAAATCAAAATAATAATTTCTGCAAATAGATTTTTTAGTCTAAATATTTTTGTAAAATATATTTAACTGTGTAGTTATTTGCGTTTTGTTTCTTCTATATTTCGTACTTTTTATAATAGATCGTTCTAAATTTATTTTTAAAGTGTATTGTTTTTGAGACAGTTTAATACTATCAAAAAATGGACATCTACTTTTCTCTATAATTTTACTGAGTACCTTTTTCGTATTCATTTAGCCTGTTCTACGCCCCCGACAACTGCGATCACGTGGAGGAGATGTTAGTGAGCCCAGATCGTCGAAGTCGGACCAATTGTGCTGTAACCCACACTACCCCGGCGCCGAATAAGAGTTCACTGGAAGACCTACTTTGCTGCTCCGATGTTGAGTGCATCGAAGATTGTCAACCAGTAAAAAAAATCGATATTCAGATTATGCCGAACAGACACAGCAAAATGGTGAGACCTACTTATGTTGGATGATTAGTTCGTGTAGGCACTAAGAAAGTTCTAATACGGATTAATTTTTAATTGATTAAGTCCGTATTCTCTAGCTATGCCATAATAGTTTACCTTTTGTATAGATAATATCAATGTTCAAATTGTTCCGATTTGCTTATAGGAATTATTTCACTATTTCTAATTTGCAGAACATTTGTCTCTTTCGCATGTTGGGACATTGTAAATAAATGGTGTTATGTCTCTTCGCCCCCCTAACCCCCAGACCAGGGGGCTAAGCCCCCTGGACCCCCATCAAACAATTTCCGTATTTTTTAAATACCTCCAAAATCATGCCTGTTATTTATAATCCTTGATTACCAATTAATACAGCCATCAAATTCACTCAAATAATGAGTGCAATAATGATTTAGTAGGTAGACCGGTTTTGATTTTTGACTTTTTTGACTATTTAGTCTTGGCCATCATTATTAATATACAATACTTTTGTGTGTACAGGGGTACCGCGCACCACGCATCGATGACCAGTCGAACTACCTGAGCATCATGACCGGCGCTGGATTGGCAACCTCCCTTTCTACCAGCGACCTCTCAAGTCCCTTCTTCTACCTTCCCGATGAAGATGAAGACACCTTCTTCAACTCCACGACTGACGAATCGATGGATGCCATCAGTAATCAAGCACAGGCCAGCACGCCCAGCACAGCTGGTATGATTGGCAGTTACATAAGTCCAGGCCACGAGCGCTCCTCCATGTCCACACCTTCTCCCACGCGAGAGGAGGCTGACCATTTGTGGAGCTTTGAAACTCAAGATGGTGAGTTTTAAAGTTTTAAAATAGTTGCTTAACTTTAAGTGTGGTTTTTAAACATAGAAATCTATAATTACTATAAAAAGATGAAATATACAATTTGTAAACTTTGTAAAGGTTTAAAATAGTTTCAATTAAATGATTTAATTAAACCGTAAAAAAAACTACAAACAATGATTATTAAAACATGCGTTTATAATATTCAAATAAACCGATACAGATAATATTATACTATTTTATTAAACTCATTGACTTCGATAAAATATTAAATAGAAAATTTCTTTTAAAACTTTTTCCTCTAACACTGACTGTCTAAAAATGTGTTATATAATTATATATTTTATTTTTGTTATAAACATTTATTTTAGGTAACTAAAAATAATTTTAAAAATTCTAAATAAATTCAAATAATTTTTGATACGTCCATGACTTTATTGAAATTATATAATATATTATATTACACGTTTTCTTAGCAATATCGTTCTACAGTCAGACTAATTTTTTAATATAATATTAAAAAATCACTTTTCGAGATATTTTCAAATGCAGTGTTAATAAAAAATATATTTATACCTGCTCGATTTTAAAAAAAAAAATTTTCTACTTATTTTAAATTTCACGTTTATTTTGAGAAAATTGAGGCTCTGTTGTTTTACTTGTTTGCATTTTCTGTGAAGCCAAAGTCGTTCAAATACTAATATTTTAGTTTTGTATAAATTTGTTCTTTTTAAAAAAACACTGTTTCTCTTTCTTTCGCTCCGTCTACCTACTTCTGCGTTCACTATATGTTCATCATTTCTCCCTGAAGATCCTGTCAACAATGGACGTAAGGAAAAAGATCTAGAATACTCGACGAGTAGTCCACTCAATGGAGATCGTAAGCGGGGCTTTCCTTGCTTCATCAAACAGGAAAAAACAGAAAGTCTGTCGCCTATGCCTCCGGTCTACTCAAATGACCAAGAATTGGAGATTACAAAACGTCAAAGAAGTGAGAGAGCTCAAGACTAAATACTTAACCTCTTGGGAAACTAGTGCCTGTTTATTCTTAAAATAGTATTGTAACTATCAAATGGAATTTGAATCAGGACTTTTTGACAGAAATAGACATTAAAGACGATTTATTAGTATACATAGTAGTATACATCATCTTTATCTCGCTTGTTTCAGTGGATCGCACACCTATACTTTACACGGTGCTCACTTCTTCACGAACCCCTTCACTCTCTCTTATCCAAGGGAGTAACACCCGTGTTTCCGATCAAAATAATGTAAGTCTCTGATAGGTTCTCACATATTTTTGTTTTTATTTATTCATCTAATTGTTTAATTAAAACGTTGTAATTGTTTTGTTTATGAATAATATTATAGTATTTTAATATTATAATATTATAAAAAAATATATAACATTTTTATTTGGAAACTAATTATTTTAAAAGTTAAGATTTCTTCTATTATACATTTATTATTTTCAATAAAAAATAGTTTTTAACTTTTATTTATAATTAAAATTAATTCCTGCTACCTTTCACTGTTTTCCACTCTTCAGACCTTTGCAAAATCGATGTTACCCAATCAAACGATACCATTATCTACCGTCAATAAATCTAATATAATGGTGAGTTGCTTAAACTGTGCAGTGGATGTCTTACTAGTTGTATACTTAAATATTCTATATTTTAAACAATTATATTCATTTAAAAATATAAATTAAAACTAATATATTCTAAATGATCAATAGTAGATAATACATTTTTTGAATATGAATGTAACAAATAGTTTATCCCTACTTTTTATTATTACTTTCAGTCAGCTCGTATTAATGAAAGATTTTTAAATAATAATTCAAAGTGGAATAAATAACACCTTCGAAGACAGGATTATCTGAATTATCCTGTCCTGTTTTCAATCTTCTACAAAAACTAAACCCACTTTTGACTACAAGCGGAGATCCTCATCACCATTATCATCATCAGTCATCTTTGAGATTATTCTTTAGTAATTTACTATGGTCTTGTTTGTATTGAAACTATTATAATATATATCCTATTCTCAATAGGCATTATTTTCGTCCAGGATCAAAAGTGGTGGTTGCAGCAAATTTATATCCCTTCGCGAATCACTTTTGTTTTTCGAATTGATTCCGTGATCACCTATCTGGTAACGTGTTAAATTGCAGAAAACACACTCGACATTATAATCTTCTTACTCTGTTGTTTTTTTTGTTTATGTATTTTCGTTTGCTTGCTTAGCTGATATGTGTTCTAGGTACTCATTTTATGCACTGGTAATCATTTGATATTGTGCCTCACCCACACACACCTTGAGATATTCATCATATCATCATTCTAATATTGGGTTTATTGTAAATTAAGATCAGTTATGAAATTATTCTTATTAAAAAATGGACAAGCTTTTTTTCCTAACTAGTCTGATTTCCAATATACTTGTTTTCGTAAAAAATAAAGAATAATATTAATTATATTATTATAAGGGGATTAATATTTCACTATGTAAAATGTTTTAGATGTCACGATTATAAAGTTTTCTAGACATTATTGAACTTTTTGATATTTAATTCTTCGATATAATTCATTAGGAATATATTTCATTTTATATCTATACTTTGCATTGATGAGGTAATCAGGGTAGTCACAGGTCCTTTAAATTCCTTTTTGGGCTCGGTCTTTAAAAGGTGCTTTTAAGTCCTTTTTTCTGAATATAAGTCTTTAAAAAATTCATTTTAAGCTTTATAGCTGAACATTTCGGCGCTTCGCGTTGTTTTAGAGGCTCGGCTTATTGCCTCGCCATGTTATAAACATATAGTTGCAACATTATAAATATATATATATTCTCAGGAACATCTATTTTGCATCTTTGGTCTTAATAACTTATAGTTTTAGTCATATATGTATGATATAACAAATTGATTACGTCAAAAATGTGTATTAAAAAAATCCTTTAAAGACCTAAGCAACTTCCTGTGACTACTCTGGGTAATACATTTTTCACGTCATTCGTGAGAATTATATGCCAGCTGTTTACATATTTATTTTTAGAGTGACTCTTTTTAAAAAATATTCTTTTCATATTCGAAGTTTTGGTTGTTCTAGCTCCATTGTGTAAGCTATTCCGGTGCCCTGTCCAGGAAATACACTTTTCTAACTTTAACCGGTTTAATAACAGTATACTTCTTTTAGACTAATTAAAATAAGCTGTTAGCCTAGTGAGACTTTAGTATGGCTTATCATTTTTTGTGTTACTATCCTTTTTTGTTTCCATACTTATGCCATATGTACATAATAATTCATGCCACCTGTCGACTAGTTTTATCTAAACGTTGAATTATAGCTTTATCTTTTTTGTTGGTAGGCAAATCAATCATTTAATTTTTCACTTTTTAATTATTGAACAAACATCAACGTTTACAAAGATTTACTGCTTAGTATAAGAGAAACTATATTTTTAAATGTCTCATTAAATATTTATTCTTGCCTGTACCCTATATTCAGTATGTTCTCGCCTTGTCAATATATTATTATTAACCACTGTACATGTTTCATTCGATGAAAAAATTGATGACTATTTTTTAAAGTTGACTTTAATGATTTTTGCTGTTGTACCTATTCTAAACTTGTGTGTGGGTGAGAGTGTTTTACGGATCGAATTCTATGATTTGATGTTCTTCATTTACTTAAAACTAATCGTGTTACAATTATTGATATTAGCAGCTATGTTTTTATTTCATTTTCACCATTGTGACATGTATCTTTGTAGCAATAAGAATATATCTATGTATTTATTCACTTACATCTCATACCATGTTTCTGCTTGTTTTATGCTTAAATAAATTGTTGTTAACATTTATTAATGTATAATATGTTTTTCGTTGCCATAGTTTAAAGTTCGTGCTTAATGCGAATTTTGCATTTAAATAAAGTAATAAGTAAATCAAATACTTATGCAGGATACTATATTTGCTAATGTGGAAATTGTAAACTATTTGATAATTCTTTTCTCAGAGGATTATGTACAAATTATCGACAGTTTATACAAAAGGAAACTCGGGTCAATCTACATAAATAAATGGGGTTATATTATACTATATTAGTTTTGATAAGATATAATTTTTAAAAAAATTTAGTTTTCAGTAGGAATGCCATTTTTCTAAAGCTGGATCCACACTGTTCGACTTTTTGTTTCGATTCGATTAGTCGAATCGAAAGGATCATCCACACGATGTTTGTTTGCTTCGATTTTTAAAATATTTTTTTGGTGTTTTAAATTACCGATTAATAATGAAAAGAAGAAATGTTTTATCACTATATGGGCTCTTCATTTGTATTTTTAAAATAAAACGAAAAGTCAGTGGCGTCATCCAATACATGGCACCAACAAAAGTGTTTTTGGTACATCAGGTCTATGGTATGATCTGATGTATTATTTCAAAATTTATCAGAATGAAAAAGCTACATGTCCTTCCTACCTAACCTACATGTCGACATTTACATATTTTATTTATATTTCCCTCTACGTTTAATGATTATAAACAATAAAGAAACATATGAATTATTATATTACATTTTATTATATTACATTTAAAGTAGTAAATAATTTAAATTATTGAAATATTTTGAAATTTTCAATAAAAATCGAATGAAAAATAGAACATGTTGAATACATTCGATTCGACTAAAATCGAACATTTTGCTTCGACTTCGACTAAAATCGAATCGAAGCAAATTATACTCGTGTGGATGGACTTTCGACTACTTTTTCATTCGATTCGACTAAAATCATAAAGAAATCGAACCGTGTGGATCCAGCTAGTATCAACTATAAGTATGTATGTACGAGTTAGTATGATGCCTACAGAATTAAATAAAGGGCAGACTTTCTCAAATGGTGACCGCGATTTACAGTGGCCAAAATTCAAAATTGCTTTCACGAAATCAAGTTGGATGCTTATAACTTAAGATATATCTAAAGTTATAAGCAAACTTTATTTCGTGGTAATACATTTATAGGCTCTGCAATGCTTCTAATTTAGTGCCTATAAATCTATTACCATCCACTCAATAGTCAAGCGTGCATGATTGTGTGTTTCAACTAATTTAAACGGGAAATTATTCTCTACATCCATGATGACATATACAATGTTTAAAATATCTTCATAAAATCAATTTTGTCAGAATATCAATCGATTTTAGTTGGGACCTCTTAAAATTACTGTTTGCAATCTAAAAATTGCCAATTACGTCATCAATTGATTTAACAAATATATAGATAAGCAAATATTGAAATTATAAAAGGGGCTGTTCTAAAATTACATCACGCTTTATTCACGATTTTTTGACCCTCCCTCCCTCCCATCGTCACAGATCGTCCCATTTTTCACAACCCTTACTCCAAAATTACGTCACATTTAGCATTACCCCCCTGAGATTGGTATATATGTAAAATAAATGTTGACCTTTTAATATTAAAATGGCATCCTTGACTCAATAAAAATTCGCGGGAAGTTGGTGTTAATATACAGATGTATTTTTCATTTAATGAAAATCTATAATAGGAAGAAAACGTATTCAAAACAATATAGGTACCACAAAAAAAGGTCATCACAAAAAAAGTTCGTTTTTTTAAAAACGTGACTTAAACATAGATTTTAAGATTTTTGTTTGCAATAGATATCATCTTTTTATTATTGATATTGATATTAAGACTTTTGAATCCCATATTGCGGAATTTTGAATCCCATATTGCGGAATTTTGAATTTGCAAACCAGCGATAGCTACATATATAGCTGTATAGTTTGACTGTAATATTTGAATTTTTGAAAATTATTGATTGTCATCATCATATTAACTATTTAAAATGGAAATCAAAAGCAGTGAAGTAAATCTTATTGTTGAAACACTTCGAAGAGCTCAATATAAATGTACTCAAATCCACAACATTCTATCCACTACATGGGGTGATGCATGGGAAACCTAATGACAGAAATGCACTCAGCCATTTTTTGACAGAAGCATTGACGAATTTGTCATTGGTCAGCATGAGACAACAAGCGGTAAAGTTGTCCGATCATTGCAGCACACGGTGACTACGTTTTATTAAACATTTTATGTCCATTTGTACAGATTTACTTTTGTATAAATCTTTTACATTTTTAATGTAAAAAACGAACTTTTTTTGTGATGACCCAATAATTAACAAAAAACTTACTATATTACCATACAAAAGGTTTGATCAATGATTTTTGTACAAAAGTTTAATTAAGCATCTTCCTAAATAGATCGTCTATTTAAGATTTCTATTATTGGGGTTCCAAATTGAATTTGAATGCTTTCTTTTTCGGCACCCCCAATTCTTTTCTTTCAACGTCTTCAGCATTGTGCCATTCATACTCTTTAGGTGCGAGTCAATCACAGTATTAGACTACACTTCAGCAAGAGTCATTCATGCTTTTTCAAAGTTTTTGAGCTCTAAAGCTGTATCGATCGTTTTACTTTGAGAATCCAATAGGGATCCAAAATATTCGTGTGGCAGACAAGTCCCGCCAAATCATGAGAAAGAGGAGCCATTCGTTTTTCTATACGATTCAAGGCTGATCTCCCTGATCATTCGTAGACAAAAACAAAGCATCATAATTGTGAAATCTAAAATAGCTAATTATATTGCTGTCTATATATAGTCGTTGGATACTTCGGATTTTCATCCGGGCCACCGTCGACAGTAATAAACAGGATAGCTTTAACTAATTCTTCATTGGTGTACATAAATTTTCTGAATTCTGGTAATTCGTGTAACCTCATCAAGTCATTATAATTTTATTTAGCAGTAGAAGAAGTGTGCTTTGCACTTCCTATTGCCACATATGTTGGTTCAGAATAAGTGACGGCTTGATTCTCAATGAAATTTGGCTTGATTTCCAATTGCACCTATGACTGATCGGCCAGACGAAACTGAAATATAGGAACTGCTGAACCAAGTATGGCTATATCAAGGATTGCATATGTATGAGCTCAGATTCATCATTGTTTTTTGGTCGTCCTACTGATATGTCTTTATTGCCACAAATTTTCAAACGTGTGTCTTTATCGAGTGAATTCAATTTTTCGTGTTTCTTATTTCTAGCCTTCTGTGATTTTACTTGACAACCCTTTATCTTCTTTAGATCTGAACATACGGATTGTAATTCTTTTCTTACATTGGTAATTTCATTCAAATTCTCGGAACTACACACTGGCGAAACAACTCATATTTTTTAGACATAATTTGGTAAAGCTGGTAAAACATATAAAATTAAGTAACGGAGATTCATAGACTAAATCAAACATTCAAACAAATTACGCCTTTACAATTATACAAAATCTAACGAAGATGTGACGTCACATTTTTATCAACCCTCTTTTGCTCCTTCGTCACAAAAGTCACATTTTAAGAAACCCTCCCTTAGCGTGACGTAATTTTAGGACAGCCCCAAATATAGAAAAATTACAAACAAATCCTTAAAAGATAAAACAAATATATTAAAAAAATGTTATAGTGATAAATTGATTGTTTACAATTCTAGTTTACAGAAAATTTGCCACCTCTAAATTTTATCTAACTTCTATAAACATTAAAATAACTTTATATTTTGTTTTAGTTTATTAAAAACCAAGATTAATAATCTTTTGAATAATCATTGATTTCAATAAAAAGTTTAAAAATTACGGTATAATACATTTAAATTTTACAAATATAACTAATATTTACTAATATAATAGTGAGAATAATTTTATTAATTAAAAGTAAAATTTTTTAATATTACGAAAGTAATATAAAAGAATTAAAATATAAAAAATGAGTATAATAAACTTAAAAGTATACTCTTTTATTATGTTTTTTTATAAACATAGGATTTTAACTAAATTATATTTAATTTTTCTCTGACTTTTAATACACGTTTTTGTTGCCGTAACATTTTATCAGATACATTATTTACACATTACTAATCTTAATATATATTTGTAAGTGAATTTTTTAATATCAGTTATGAATATGTTGTAAGTTACAAGGTCGTAGGAACCATTACACCAATGTGGTTGAAACTTTGTGATGTATCAGCCACAGGCAATGTAAAACCATCTAGATGAAGAGGCGTCAGTGTATATAATAAATCAGATGAATCAGTGCAAGGCTGTGCCTTTGAAAAAAATTTGATTATTGATGGAATTTGTTTACTTTCTTCTTGAAGTTATATACATTTATTCTCTTTCAACCATTCCCATCCAGACAATTTATGCTTTTTATTTTAATTAATGCAATTTAATATGATACATAGTAGTACACACCGTAGGTGTGGTCATTTATTTTCTGTAAGCATGGGCGGCTTAAACCCCCTCAGCCTCCCCACTTCCTATGGCCATGAGTTATAAATTATATGTACATATTATAGAATCCAGCACAAGGATTTTCTCAAAACTCATATAGGTGTAGGTAATAAACTTACCAGAGTGCACATTTCTCAAAACTTTTTTTTTGTAATTTATATATAGTTAGTTACTCATGGTCTAAAAATATCAAAACACTAGTAAATTGCTACTTTTCATCAACAAGTTTGGTTTGCAAAAAGATTTACAGACAACTTGGCCCAAGACAACTTAGCCCAGGACAACTCGACCTATAAAGCCAAGGGACAACAATAACTATAATGTTGACAGTTAATTAAATCAAATAATATAGTTAATGTGACAATGCACAAATAGTGAATGGAAATAGTAAATAAGATACACATAATTGGATCAAAATAGATTAATACATAATTAATCTAAACAGATTCTAGCTAAATCAATGAAGCTAGGTTAGATAAAATGTTTGACAATGATTTCCAATTGCATGAGATAGATATAAATAGAATTACAAACATACTCAATTCTGATTGGTTGATAGCATGCAGGTTAATTACAATAGATGAAATCAGCTATTTTATAATGATTTTGTTATTTGTTTCACTTCTACTAACTAGTTCGATTGTAAAATTATTAGATTATTGTTGTTTTGCTTCTTTATTACAATTATTTCGAGTTTATTCTTGAGCATTCATTTACTGAGTATTCACATACATAATAGGTACCTACTTCTAAATTTTATAGCTTCTTGGTATTGTAGTTATTTTTTTTGTAGTATAGTTATGTGTTAGTTTATGGTATATCTGTGGCATATTCCATTGATGGTGATTTTGTGGAGGTTTTTGGAAATAATGATCAAGATTTTTATCTCTCAGAATATTTTTGTTCACTTTGAAAATCTCATTTTCGTTGTAAATATATAAATAAATTTATGTCATTTAGATATAATAAAACAAAATATTTATATATAAAAATAAATGGATGAAACCCATCCAGCTTTTGTATATATTATCTAATTTATGCCTAACCTTTTAGCTACATAATTTACTCATTGCAGAATACTAAAATGTCAATTACATAACCTTGAAATAAAACCTATATCTGCTTTCTATGGAATATATTTCAAAATTTTATTTTAGATAGGTACACATAAAAAAGATGTTGAATGTAATTTGAAACAGCAATCTATAATTTGTATAATCTAACTTATATTTATTGTTAATATAAATTTGAAGGGATAAAAAAAAGTTTGGGAAATTAGGTTATGTTGATAAAATATGTGTAGAAATCAACAACTTTTTCTTTGACTTTCCATTAATTTACAATTTTCTATAAAAAATATCATAACATTGTCTTAATTATAGTTTATAATAGTACTTAGATTATACAAAAATATACCAATAATTCTAATTGTTTTGAAATATCTGACTAGTTTTGGAACAAAATGCATTCATTTAAAAATAGAATGATAGTTGATCTAGCAACTTGACTAAATAGAGAATTCATCAGCCGATAAAAAATCATGAATTTGAATTTTGATTGTTTCTGATAACTGAGATTTTACATACCCATGCACAATTGGTTAAAGTTTGGTTGATATTAATATTTCTATTTGTGCATTAGAAAGTAATGCATGATAAACATTTAAAATAAAGACTGGTGTGTAAAAATGTAGATTAAAATAATATTTGTTAGTAGCTCTGATAACTACACTTCCAGAATTTCATCTTAAAAGTTTCTACTAAATTGCTTTTAATTTTATTTTTAACCATTTGTGCATGGGTATGTAAAATTTCAGTTATCAAAAATAATCAAAATTCAAATTCTCGATTCTTATTGTCTGATGAATTCTTTATTTAGTCGAGTTACCAGATCAACTATCACTTTATTTTTCAATGAATTCATTTTGTTCCAAAATTAGTCAAATATTTTGAAAAAAAAATATTTAAAAAAAATATTTTTGTATTATCTAATATACAATAATCTAGGTACTATAATTAATGGAATTTTATGATAATTTTTATAGAGTTATAAGAAAGTGTTCTTGATATCTACACATATTTTATCAAGAAAAATATAAGTATTTCTATCAAACTAACATTTTCCAAAGATTTTTTTATCTCCTTAAATTTATATTATACATAAATATGAGTTAGATTATACAAATTCTAAATTGAAGTTTAAATTACATTCAATGTATAACATATTATAGAAAAAGGTTTCATAACCTTTTGAAAAAAATGATTTAGTAGAAAAAGTTATTAATTAACATACGTTTTTTTCTATTGGTTTACACTCACATTTACTGTATATATCAATTTGCTCAAAGTGATGATTACACTTTTAAATTTACATAAATATATACATCAATTGAATACCAAATAAAATAATATGTATTGATATCCTGTTACCACGACATTTATGTAATTGGTCCATGCAGTGTATTATTAATATATATAAATTCTATAAACTTCATTACAAATATAATCTCTTAATACTATAATTCTGAATATTAAACTAATTCTTTAGACTTTTTAGTTGCTGCCTTACTTTTAGCTTTAAAACTATAGCTTACATTTCTGATTAACTATCTCTTTTTTTATTTATAAATGTAATTTCATTGAATAGGTATTTAATATATTATATAAAATTATTGGATCAAGGGAAACTAAATAACAGCATAATATTTTCTTAATTATTGGAATTCTAATTCTAATTATTTGTATTGGTTATAATTTCATTGGTTTAATTTTCAAACAGTATTTTAATAAAATAAAAGCTATTTTATTGCTTATTAAAATTTATTTCTTTATATCCAGTAGCAGAAGGCAATACTGTATTTAATAATTAATCCTCATTAATTTGTTTATTAAAAAAAAGTGAGAAATTTTTTGAGAAAATATTGTCCCTTAAATATATATTTAATGTACTCTACATTCTTATTCCATTTTCATAAACAATATCAGAATTGCTGCCATGGATGCAAGCACCAGTCGAAAACGAAAGCAAACAATGCCGACTGCAGAAGAGTCCCAGACAGGTAGAGAACTAATGAAACCTGATACTGCATACACTGAAGACCAACTATCAAGCTGGACAACAAAGGAAACCTTTGATAAGGAGATAACACCACAGATCAAGACCTTGAACCCAGGAGCAGATTCAGATTCAATTAAAACACTGCTCAGTCAAATGTGGACAGACTTTGTAAAGATAAATCCATTTTTGGATGAAGTCAGTGAATCAGGTGAGATCGTAACTTTAGAATAACAATTTTAGCATAATATTTTTTGAGAATAAAATTATTTTTGAGATACCCTGCAGTTCATAAAATGTAAATTTTTGTATTTCTTCCAAAAAAAACTGTAAAATTCATTAATTTGTTCAAAAATGCAAAACAAAGTTCATTCACATAGTTATATGTAATAGATTAAGTTATGACACAACTGATCTCAAGAATGACGACCTTTTAAGTGATCAAAGAAATACTCAGAAACTGATTTTCGACAATTACAATGAGTTATAGAAAACTGTATGGTACACTTTTCAATTTTACGTAATTAATAGAATGAGCATCCCACTGAATTCACTGCTTCTACAAATTTCAACTTATTTACGTTCAGCTTCCAAAATTACGCATGGTATTTACCAAACATCAAAATGACCTTGAAAACACTGATTTCATTCCGAGGCTTTACTAAATTTGGGTATTGGTGTAATAAGTTAAAATCATGCTAACAAACTTCCAAACTACAACTTTTCTGAACGATTTTTCTTTGTGGGATTTGCTCTATGCTAGTTGGATAACTTCTGATTGATTGGGCATGCGTTTTATAATATTATTAAGGGTTTAGATTATTGTAATTTTTCTTGCATGTATATAGTTTTATTTTCTTCGATGGTAAGATACATTTTTTATTATATTAATTATTAAAAACAATACAGAGAAAATAAAAGGACAAACATTCATTCACAACTGAATATATAAATAAAGTTCACTCCCAATGAGTGTATTTGATCAATTCTTAAAAACCTTATTTTCTGAAAGTGACCGTTTTTGTTTACATTTGTGTTTTTTAGAGACGACTACCTCTCGATAACTAGTGAATGAATTTTATGATAATTTTGTAAATAAACAAAAACCTTTCTTTCCGATTTTTAATAATTTCTCGAAGTAGTTTACTAGTAGGTTTACTACATTCGTTAAAATCGTCTTGAATAATAAGTTTTTACTTTATCATTCGAATTTTTTTATTGGTCCACCAGATCTCCTGTATCGTAAGGTTTTGACTTATGTTTTAGATGTTGAATCGGTACATGAAATTGAAGCAAGCTCTGAAGAGAAGTCAGAAGAAAGCTATGGAAAACGAAGGAATAAGTCTAAACAGAAATCTTCAAAGGGTCGGACTAGAAAACCTGTCTCTAGAATGGTAAGGCGATTATAGGTTCACCTTTTTGTTTTCATTTTATAAATATAAATTGAATATAAAGGAAATATTCGGATTCTATTCACTACCTGATGGTACAGATTCGCGAATCGTTCTGACAAAGTGAGAATTATTATTTATTCGGATTATTTCAATTCTTAAGGACGGAATGGGAATTGTTAGTTATTACATTTTCCAGTTGAAGTTTGTAATATTTATTTATAAAAATCCACTAAAACTTAACAAGTTATACAATATAGTGTTGTGTAAATTATAAATATTCCAGTAGGTTCTCTGACATAATTCGATCAATCATGGATAAGTATTAGAATGTTGTTCACATGATATTTCATTCAAAAAAACAAAATATGAAATTATTTATTAATTTTTTTCTTCACTATCTGGAAAATTCTGAAATGAAACTCTTTTTAATTATATATTTTTTTGGCCGATTGCAAAGTAAGAATTCTAATTTAGTCTTTAGAAAGTTCACGAAATAATTCTGTAACAACTGAACTACCAAGTTGTTCACACGAGCAAATATTATTATTAATTATTATTACTACATAATCAGTCTAACATCTTCATAATATATTTATAACTTAGTATTTATTTTATTTAGTCAATCTTAATATAAATAAGAGTTCTTAATTACATTTATTATTTTATAATTCAGGGAGCAGTCGACGTGGATAGTGATTTCGCTGAATACTCCTCATCGGAGGATGATAGTGAAGCAAGTTCTAAGTATCGTAAGACTTCCGGCAGGGCCACTGGAAAAAAGACTAAGCAATCGTCGAGAACATCGACTTTGAAGAAGAAGAAAAAGAAGGAAGTGGAAGTAGAGTCCGAAGCTGAATCCATTCAGAATCACGTAAAAACAATATTGATTGATCTACTTTCTTTATGTTTTCTAATTATCAATAATGTGATTATTATACTTTGTATTGAAGGAATACTGTGACGAGTGTGAGCAGGGGGGAGACCTTCTACTGTGCGACACCTGTCCCCGTTCCTTTCATTTGGTCTGCCTCGTTCCCGAATTATCGGAAGCCCCTGAGGGCCTTTGGTCATGCCCAGAGTGTGAGAAGAACGGTGTTACTCTCCCAGAACGTCCTGATCCGGACGGTCGGTTGGACCCCTCTGGATTCCTTAAGGGCGAGACAAATAAAAGTATATGTTACCAGTGTAAAGTAAGTTAAATGTGTTTTTGAGAAATTGAAAAATATTAATGTTAACCGTTTTTTTTATGGATTTTAAACAATATAATTTGAAATATTTTTTGGCTAGTAATTATATTTTGTACTGTTAATCCCATTTCTTGTAATTTTTATGGTCTATAGGTGCGTGGCAAATTTATTGAAGAATTCCTTCCAGAAAACAACGACCCTGATGCTCTTCCCCCAAATGTATTGCTGAGGTGCTCCTCCTGTCACTATTCCTTCCACGTTTACTGTCAGCGTCGTAAGAACAGGCCTAAGAGCAGAAAGAAGGCTAACAGCTACCAGTGTCCACTGTGTCTGGCTGAGCCGCCCAAGTGGCCGACTGTTGGTCGTATTGTCACCTGGCGCTGGGATATTAATGAAAAGGATCATGAAAGTGAGTGTATTTTATTTTAGAAATAAATGTCTCGTCAACCTGCGTTATTCATATTTTAAGTTAGATATTACTTTCAAAATTAGAAGTAATATAAGAGATATATGTTATAATATGCTGAATAATCTAAAAAATACTTTCAATAACATGTTTCAATTTCTATTTTATTTGATGTATAAAGTTTCAGTTTAACGTGTTTATCTAATCATGAGTATTACGTAGATCTGAAGACCAGTAGTTACACAATTATACCCAAAGGGGTACCAATTTTCCACATGTACTTTATATTCATGTATGTCCTTAAATTTGAACTTTTTGCCATTTTGTACTTGAATGTACTCGAATTTAAAATGTTAACCATAATATTTTTTTATATGCCTTCGAAGCCATTCTTGTGAGGTGAAAAAAAATTATGCGCTGATCAATCACACCGTGTTTTTTTATATTTTATTTTCAACATATTCAATTTTAATATAAATGTGCCTAAATTGTTTTTGGGAAATGATGTAGACACCCTGGGTAACGTAAGCTAATAATTCGATGTGTGGAATTAAAAAAGGGTATGGATACAACAACTCAATTGCTTTAATATAAATATCTTGATATTTTCTATTTTCCTTGAACTATCAGAAACGAGTCCTTATCGACCGCGTGAATATTTGACCGGATTTAAGGATCGCCCCTACTGGGACTGTTGTTGGTTGACGGACGCCCAAATCGAGATGTACTACAAAACAGGTGTCACCGTCTATCGCAATCGGAATAATATGGAGGTTGAGCCGCAACTTGAGAATGGAGCTTCTATTGCGTAAATTGATGTGATGGTTTCCCCTTACTAGAATTTAAAATCTTTATTACAGGAATTATAAAACCACTCTTTGGCGCTTCAATTAAATGTAAATTTAATGTAGTCTATAAATTAAGTTTTCAAAAAATAAACTAATTTTAAAAAATGTATAACGAAACCTAACTTGTTAAATGTCGACTATTTACGTCTACACACCTACTCTTTTTAATAAAATTTGATTTCTCATTGGCTTCTTTATAAAATTCACTAACTTATTAATATTTTTAAAGGCAGCTTAATACAGAAATAATCAAATATTTAGTGAAATCTTTACTTTACTTTTTGAAAATTTACGCTTGATGTTGGTTTCCGTTTTTTAATGTAAAAAGAAATACGTTTTTAAGCTTTATATTTTATTAATATTTATTTTTATAAATTCTTTTTACTAGTTTTCTAGTAATTATATTGAAATCTAAAAAATTGATTTATTTCTAAATAAATTGTATTTATTAAAATATTAAATAACATTTATAAAATGCAATCTTCTTGGATTCCACATATGTTCAACCGCTTTTGTAACAGGGGTAAAATTGTGAACTGTCTTTTCCACACAAACACCTTTCAGTAAGTCCAAATCGGGAAAGGTAGACTCCACCATCTCGTCAGTGGCCAAGAGTACTCGACGCGCTGAGCTGATCAGCAACGGAATTCAATCCGAATGGCTCAACCCCGACCGCGTTATAGCTGTACGAGAACAGTCCCTACCAAGTGGGAAGACCAGATCCGAATACCTCATCAAGTGGTGCGACCTCGGCTATGATAACTGCACTTGGCACCCCTTGCGGGAATATGAAGAGATAGATTTTACTCCATTTATTGAAGAGTACAATAGAAGAAAAGCTCTGTTTACTAAAATGGACAAGACGAAGCCGGGGAAGACCAAGAAGTTGGTAAGTTGTTTGTTTCTATAAGTTAAATAAATTATTTTATAATAATTTGTTTATTTTATTAACCAAACTGTAGACCAATCTAGCCAGCCATACTTACATAACTCTTTTCATATTCCAAATTTGTATGGCTTTTTACATTCTTGATAACGGTTTAAAGATTCAATTTTAAATTTAGGAGTTCGTTTTAACACAATTTTGTAAATAATAAATCCATCTTCACAAAAAGGTAATTCTATTAAATTCTATTTAAAAAATAAATATACTTTTTATACTAAAAGTCAACAGATATAAATAAACCTATCACGTTACCAGCCTGAGACTCAGACAAGTAGCGTAAAACTCGAGCACTCCAATTGTAGCATTTCTGAACAGTAATGGTAATGATGGCATCATAACCAACTCGTGTGTGTCGATGTTCTTTGATTTTCTCCCAATTGTCGTTTGACTGCAGCTTTAAAGCAAGAGTACGCCTGCTCCACCGGATTCAAAAGCTGACTTAGCATTATAGAGAGTCACTCAACCTTGCATCTCTTCTTGATGAATATTCTTTCTCAAATGTGGTCCCCTAGGATCACGGCCTCTTGTACGTGGAGAGTAAATGTTGTAGCCACATTCGTCAATACTATACGATATTGTTTCGCGGTCCCGGATTGGTAAACCAATGTGCATACTCGTGTCGTCGTTCGAGTCTCGGAGTGTACTGCGTTCAAACGGGACATTTTGTTTCTTTTCCAGCCGTCTTCCTTGCTATTAGTAAACCGACACTGTCTCAACACATATAGGCGGAGTTTGGAAGTTGTCTACCGATTTGTTCGCTAATACATTTTAATGTAGAAAATGGATTTCTTGCAACATGTTCAACAACATTTCTAAAATGTACCTAACGATAAGTTTGTCCTTCAATAGTGATGCTATGTTGATTATAGAGAGTGTTAAAATTAATCTCTTTGTTGATACCAAGAATATTAGATAAAACGATATTATAATCTTTGTATTCGGAATTGAATGCAGCTAATAATCTTCTTCGATCTTTATTATATTCTCTATTTCTCAACAAATATACATTGTTTAAAATGAAACTAAATTACTCTTATTTTTATAGTTCTGTATTGAATTTATGTATTAATATGAAAATGAATTTTCAATGTAGTAAAAAAAAAATTCATTAACTACGAAATTATTGTAAATAGTAATCATTATAATATTGTATAGTGAATTATTTTATTTTGATACAACTCACAATGTATCTGTACATTATATTGAATCTCTTTAATGTGAAAATGAATGTTATAATAGCTATTAAGAATGTGAAAACCTACATTGTGAAAGCTTGAATACAGTTTTTGTTTAATTTAATTATTTTATCTTGTACGTAAAAGTGCCAAACCACAATTCTACTGGTTTGACTTAATACGATAGTTTCTCTTAACTAAAAAAGAAAATTACCTAAAGTATTCAACTTTACTTTAATTGGTCATCCTATGATGTTCTATTACACAGAACCTGCCCACGTATCCAAAGCAACCCTCCTTTATCGCCGGGGATCTTTATCCTTATCAACTAGAAGGCCTCAACTGGATTCGGTATTCCTATTCGAAAAATATCAACACTATTCTTGCCGATGAAATGGGCCTGGGCAAAACGATACAGACAATCGCGTTTCTCTATTCATTGTATAAAGAGGTAATACATGCTTTTATGTACAACATCAATAATTTATAGATTTACAATTATCTAAATAAATTGAGCAGTTTTCTGTCTATAGGCTCACTTTTAAATTAGTGTAATATGGCTTTGGAATTACTGTGTGCAACACTGCAACACCCTTTAGCACCAAACATATTATATTCAAGCAAGTGATAAATTGTAAGAAAATAAAAATGGGTATTTTAGACAACAAAGCAAATTTTGTGCAATATAGAATGTGTGGAATTATCGCGAATACAACGCTATTCGAATTATATTATACCATTAATCCAATAATATACTATTACTACTAATACAATTAATAATAAAAATTACACTAATATTATTCCTCTCCATCGTTACAGGGTATCTGCAATGGACCTTTTCTAGTTTCAGCGCCGCTCTCAACGATCATCAACTGGGAGCGGGAGTTTGAGTTTTGGGCTCCCGACTTTGTTGTTGTCAATTATACCGGTTATCAAGATTGTCGAAAGATAATAAGGTATAGCTGCTTCTATACAACCGTCTTCCTACTAAACTAAATTACAATTTTATAAACAACATGTTGTTTTGAGACAGTGTATTTAAAGGCGAGGGGGACTGACTTGAATTTTTTTGCAAATTCTTAATCATGTTGTGTGTTTTAAGATGTTTATTTCAAAAGGAAAAATATGAAATATATTTTAAAATAATAAATTTGGAGTAAAACCTCACACCATAGTGTGAAAAAATTAGAGAGTTGCTATTATCTATTTTTCTACAATAATTTATAACTTTATATGTTTTCTCTAAAATATCAGTAAATTTACAGAGATTCAATGACGCTCATATTAATATTTAATATCCGGATTTATCTGTTTATTGTTAATTTTTAATCTGATTACTTCCGCATTAAAGGATTAAAATTTCAACGTCAGTTAATTTCAAATTTTAAATTATACAGAGATTCAATATTTATTTAGGATTTTTATCAAAATTTTAAATTTAATTTGATCATGTTTTATCAGATAATAATGGATTAATTTTAGTTTTTATTAAAATTAATTTTATCTCTTACACAAATTATTTCTAAATGAAATTTACAGAAAATGTTAATTAAGGTGGTTTAATTTGTTAAAAATGAAATAGTTGTGCTATACTTATCCAAAGGTGTACTTAATATCGATTATGTAGCTCTATTTTATTTAATTTATTATTCAGTTACCTATTTAGAGGTTTCCCAGTATTCGGTTATACTATTTTAACTAAAGGATTTCTTATACTAACGTTTTATAATTTTCTTATGTATAATTAATATAATAATATGTATAATTGAATATTATAAAAACTTATATTGTACCATACACAGTAATGTTGATTATTTACATTACGTTTAAATATCAAACTGTCTTTTCAGAGACTATGAACTTAACTATGACTCCACCGCTCCACAAGCGGGCTTAAAAGTACGGAAGATCAGCTCCCACGTCTGTTTTCATGTGTTATTGACCAGTTATGAACACATCTATGGGGACAAGGCTGCCCTGGGGTCCATACCTTGGGAAGTTCTAGTCGTTGACGAGGCTCATCGACTCAAAAACAATCAGTCGTTGGTGTGTATTTAAGCTATGAAGTAAATGAAAATTGTAACATACTGATTTACTTACTTTTGATTGTTTTCAGTTCTTCCGAGTCTTGAACAACTACAAGATTAATTATCGTCTTCTTCTGACAGGTACACCACTTCAGAACAATCTAGAGGAACTCTTCTATTTACTTAGTTTTATGGAACCGACTTCATTCAAGCAAGTTATTCCTCTTACTTACTTATTTATAGTTTCAAGATATCTATTTTCAATTAAATAAAAAAATGCACTTTAATTTTTCAGTATTTTAAATATCTTTCATAGAAACACAAAAATGTCTTTTTGCTTTCGTGAATTTTCCTTTGATTACATTAGTGATTTAATGAATGATCTCTATACTTTACAGTGATGTCCAAGCATTTCTCGACCAGTTTGAAGACATTTCCAAGGAGGCACAGGTAAAACATCTGCACAAGATGTTGGCCAAACATCTCCTCCGACGACTTAAAGCTGACGTTCTCGTAGGGATGCCCTCCAAGACTGAACAGATTGTCCGAGTGGATCTTAGTCACATGCAAAAGTGAGCAGCTTCAATCGTTTCATTCAATAGTTGGTTTGAGGAATTTGCATTCTAGTTAATAACGTTTTCCCTTTAGATCTCAACCAAAATATTATTTAATTTGTTTTGGATTCGAAGGTTTCGTATTTAAATACAAAATGAATGTTATTTTGTAAAATAGGTTGAAACTTTTCTTCTCCTGTTGTTTTGTTATTATGGAATAATGTATAATATAATATTATATACAACTTTTCAAATAAACAACTTTCAATGAGATGGAATCGATTTGACCATGGAAAAAGTCGAGGACAAGATTCTGTAATATCTGAGTTCCTGTGTACCTATTAATTATTTACTAATTATGTTATTATCATCGTTTTCTATTTCATCCTGAAATACTAGAAGTTTTTTCCAGTTAGCCTTCAATAACTATAATTATCGTTAAAAAATATTTTAATGCATTTGTTTAATTTAATATTTTGTGTTTATTTATACTCAAATGAAAAGGTTATATTTTTATTACATTTCAAAGAGGTTAAACATTTTTTATTATAATAATATGTTGAACAAGCAACAAACGTTTATAACTAACGTTTACGTTAACGTTTTTGGTATTAAAAAACATTTTCGACTGAATACAGTTCAATTTTTTATTGTCACCTTATTTTAGAAAGTTTTACAAGAACATCCTCATCAGGAATATCAACGATTTACAACGTAAGGGGAGCAAGACTAGTCAAGCTCGGCCCGTCTCCTTGATCAACATTATGATGGACCTGCGCAAGTGCTGCAACCATCCCTACCTCTTTCCAATGGGGATCGACGAGGCACCCAGGAAACCCGACGACTCTCTGGACGGGGTTGCCCTTATTAAGGGCTCGGGAAAGCTGCAGCTGTTGATGCGAATGTTGCTCCAGTTGAAGACGGAGGGCCATCGGGTGCTCCTCTTCTCCCAAATGACGAGGATGTTGGACTTGCTGGAGGATTTTGTGGAACATCTTAAGTGCGACTATTTTTTAATTCTTCCCATGAATGTATTGTATTTCTATTTTATTGAAGGTTATGGAAACTTCTTTGCTTATAGTAAATTATTCAGTGTATTTAAATTGACGTTTTAAATTATGAAGTAAAACCGTCAAGTTAATCTAATAACGTCATAACATTTTATCTTCAAATACAACTGAAATATAACGGATTAAATAGCTTTGAAGTATATGATGACTCACACGTCATTCCTAACCTTGATACTCGTAGTAATCGCCTTCATCACGTGTTTCTTCATAGCTATGGTTACGAACGTATCGACGGGACCGTTACCGGACAACTTCGACAGGAGGCTATCGATCGATTCAATTCGTCAGAATCAGACTCGTTTATCTTCCTGTTATCGACCAAGGCCGGTGGTCTGGGTATTAATCTTGCCACCGCAGACACTGTAAGTTCCTTAAATCAGAGCACCCATCGCTCCTCTTTCCCCAATAAAACCAGTAATGTTTTTTTGTTTGATTTATGCAATTATGTTTTAAGGTTATCTTCTACGACAGCGACTGGAATCCGCATAACGACATCCAAGCGTATTCCAGAAGCCACCGGCTCGGCCAAAAGAACAAAGTTATGATCTACCGCTTTGTGACGCGCAACTCTGTCGAGGAGAAGATGGCCGAGACAGCCAAAAGGAAGATGATGCTGACCCATTTGGTAGTTCGACCGGGCATGTCTGCAGGAAGTGCCGCATCTCCCAAGAGCGGTGACCTGCCAGCACCCGTCGGTCCAGCCAATGCCAGTCTGACTCAGACCCTCACCAAGAAGGAGCTCGATGATATACTCAAGTTTGGCACCACAGAATTGTTCAAGAATGATGACGGAGCAGGTGAGACACTCTTGAATTGATACATTTTCTAAATATAGCGTCGAATTTGAGTTTTGTTGTAATCTGTTTCCGGACTTTAGTGGATCGTATCGTCTACGACGAAGCAGCGGTGGCCAAATTGCTCGATCGCAACCAGGAGGCGGAGGTTGTGCCCGCCGACCACAACCCCGAGGCTGACAAGGAGAAGGAGGGCTGTTTTAACGAGTATCTGTCCTCCTTTAAGGTGGCGCACTATGAGGTGATGCCCGAAGTTAACCCCGATGAGGCGGAAAAAAAGAAGGACGCTCCGGTAGCGGAAGGGTCGACTGAGAAAACTTCTGATGAAGCTGTTGGACCTGGTGGTTCTACTGCTGAGGTGAGATTGTATGAGACTGATGGTTAATAGTTAACACTATCAAATGTTCCGGCAATAGGGAATGTTTTCGTTAGAAAACCTTTGAAATTTTAATATAATAACAGCATTTATAGTGATTATCGGAAATAGAATTAGATTGCCCGAATTCATTTAGTAGAATATTCACAAACGTATACTTTTAGAAGGAAGTTGAATTAGACGTGAACGACCCCGACTACTGGTCTAAAGTGACTGGACTAACCTCTGAGGACGTCATCGAGATGGAGCATGTCGATCTGGGAAAGGGGAAACGTATTCGCCGGCCGGTTAACTACAGTTTAAACAAAATCCACGTGAGTTCAGATGCCGCTACAGGGGCTATTGATCCAGACTTTTTAGCCGAAGATATCTCCGACCTTGAAAATGTGAGTGGATAAATTCAGTTTGTAATAAGTACAATAATTAAAAATAGTTGTATCGATTAATTACCATGACGTGTCTCCATGGCGTTACATATTAGCTTTATTGTCACTGTTCCGTTTATGTGTATTTTGAAATTATTCTATAATTATAAAAAAATACATTTGACATTGTTTTTAGACTATTTGTTTATTTTTGTATAAAATTTTGTAAGAATTTTTTCTCGAAACGATTTGTCTTCCTTCCTCAGATTTTCTTCATTCTCTATCGGAAAATACCAAGGATTAGTTATATTATACCTCTAATTTTAGAAGTAAAATGTACATGTTTACAATAGAATTCATTAGAATATTTTGGTTTAATTCACCGAAATAACATTTTACTCCAATCTGTTTCTCTTTTTTATTATTGCAAAACAGGCAACACAACTTTTCAAATTTTTGACCGATATAATCTGTAAATTGGGAACATTGAATAATTTTCCATAACCACAGACTTCACTTTCGGTATAACGATATCGATGTCATGTCAAAATGAGACATATTATTATTATAACTTAATCAAATATTGCATAGAATCTGAGGTGACTACTATTTTTTCTTGTTAACTTCTCGGCAATATTTTCTTTATTAGGAAATATTATTAATATGATAAAATGAGGTTTTTGGTTTTATTAAATTACATATTATGCTGTAGACCTACAGTAGTATATGTAATTTAATAAAATTTAATAAGTCAAGTTTAATTTATAAGATCATAATTGCACCTTTTTATGTTATGTTAATTTTAATACCTGTATTAAAATTAACATAACATAAAAAGGTGCAATTATGATCTAATAAATTAAACTTGACAAAATTATTAAGATATTAACTGTTTCCACATAATTATTATTTTTAGACAATATTCAGTGACATATTCAACCATTACATCGTATCATAATTATATTACACTGTACCAAGAGAACGCAACATGCTCAGTCATTTTCTAAATTATCCTGTGTTCCCAAGGACGAAGAATACATGGAGTTGTCCGGTAAATTCGCAGAGAACCTGCTACCCCCCCGCGTCAGCTACTCAAACGACTGTCTTCACATTTACGGATTCAATCCGCGACAAAGGAGGTCTTTCCTGCGAGCTGTTATGCGGTGAGGCCACAAAAAAACTATTATCTTTTAAAAACTAGAATTTTGTTTATTAAAAATAGAGTTGGAAATGCATTAATGTATTTGTGGTTTTGGGATAATGGCGAGTACTTTTGTAAAACGATAAGTTTTAGTATTATAAAGAATGTGTTATTATTTAAAAATTTGTTATCAACTAATTAGGTTAAATTGTTTTGACTACTTCGTTGTGTATTTATTAATTATTTCGTTTATTTTCGATTGTTAGTCACGGACTGCCTACGGAGATACCCAATGGACCTTGGTTGACCCGGGATATCTGTGATAAGTCAGATAAAGAGCTAAAGGCCTACACACAGATGTTTATGCGTCATTTGACCGAGACGCCTACATCCTCTAAAAATATCAAGTAAGATTGCATATTCAATGCTTTATGGTGTGTTGCACTATTGTTTGCATTCATTTGACTTATTTGGAATGATCCGTAATTTAACATTAATTATGTTTGACCTAAATTTTAATTTTCAATATTTTAAACTATGAATTTATCCTTTTTCTCCTTAACACTGACTGACAATAACTTGATGCTAGGTATGCTGATGGAGTTCCTACTGAAGGTCTCTCCAGAAAGTATGTTCTCTCCCGCATTGCAATTATGGCACTTATTAGATCCAAGGTCACAGAATTCGAAAAGACGAACATAAATTGCATTTATGAAGTAGTAAGTCAACCAATTTAGTTGTCCGGAGTACCGATCTCTGTTTTTACTGTTTTGGTCTCCTCTCCTCGCCTCTCACAGATGCCCGCCAACGACCCCTTCACTTTCGACATCCAGGAGGGCAATCTCACTGAACTTCATCAGGTTTGGCAGTTGGAGGGGGAGCACAGTAAGAATTCACGAAGTCTGCGAATTTGGCACAGTCGTCATGACTACTTCCTGTTGGCGGGGATTCTGTCACATGGCTATGCGCGGTGGAATGAGGTGCTGTCCGACCCCAGGTTTAGGCTTCTGACGAATACTCTGACCAATCATACGATGCTGAGCAAAAACGTTGGTAAGCCGCAGTGCTCTGTTGTTCTACTATAAGGGTCAAACACTTTAGTTTCACACTTGGTCAGCAGACGTTGCCAACCAGAAGAGCGGTCATGCACGGTTCCTATCACTGCGACTCAGGTTACTCGAACAAGGACTGATTGTGGAGGAGCAACTGCGCAGACTCGCCTACCTCGCCTGTTTGGAGCAGAAGAATGATCTGCCAGAGTGTGATGCGGATATCACTAGTGCCGAGAAGGTGGCGGTTACAGGTGCAGAGGAAGGGGGGGAGGCCCCCGACAGTGCCCGAGTTGTGAAGATGTTTCATCGACTTGAGGGCATGTTGAGGACTCAGGGAACAAATAAAGTCGTTAAGGCAGTGGAAAATAGCAAACTTTACGCCGGTAAGTCGAGTCAAATTTGAAATTTTCGGAATTAAGTCCTGCAAAGATGAGTTACGCAGTTTTAATTTCCTCTTACAAATTGTATATTTTGTATCAAATGTCGAACAGGGTACATAGGGTCCTGGATTACCCTGGATTGTTCCAGAATTTGAAGATATGTCCTTGAATAAAAAATTGTATGGCTATTTTTAGATACTCTTTTTTTGCATTGTACCCCTCAATACATTCTTACAAATTTTCCGGCTATGTTTTCCAAAAAATTCGGTCGAAAATAGTCGCGTCATAGATTGTTTGTTACGAAACTCAAACAAAGCCGGTGAATTTGTTTTTAACTCACTGAAAATTCCACCCAAACTTACTTATAAATTCTGGAGTTGTCCTGGAAATTTGCTGGAATTTAATTTTTCAAAAAGTGTATGAACCCTGATCTCATTTATCACTCTTCAGGTCTTCTTCAGCTACAAGATCTTCTCATGGACATGAAACACGACATCAAACTGCTCCCCTCCTTTATCACCATCACCCCAAGTAGCACCACCTCTCCAGGCTTCTGTGACAGTCCAGTCCACACAACGGACAGTCTCGATAACCCACCTGTCAGTGTCCCGTCCGTGGTCACAACGGATTCCTCAACAGTTGCTGAAAAGACCTCCACCGCAATTGAGGCAAATACTTCGGAAAAAACGTGTGAAGTGCAGGAGGAGCCATCTGTGTCAGGGGGTGCAGTGAAAACTGCTTCCGCTTCCGCCGATGGAGGAGACAAGGCAGAGACTCCCGATAACGGTTCTCAAACAGTGGAAAAGAACGAGGAGACTCCCACTGTCTCTTCTGATAAAGAAAAGGAATCGGAAGTGATTCATATGGAGGTTGACGATTGAGTTTTTAATATTTTCTGCATTTATTAGTTTTGTATATACACTAGTTCAGTGTTGTATGCATTAATTATATAATTTTTCATCAATAAGTTTCAGAATTTATATATTTACAATTGATAAATTTGATGTTTTATTATACAAATGTATTTTTATGATATACAGTACTTTTTCATGAAATATAATTTTGTCATATACATTTATTTTCTTTGGTTTTGTATACTTAGGAATATAGTTTGCGTACTTCACGTTTGTCCACTTTTTATTGCCAAGTATTTATTTGCAGACGAGAATCATTTTAAATTGTTCATATATTTATCATTATTTATATTAGTATAATCTCAAAAATAAAGCAATTAAATGATGCTTAAGTGTTGCTTCTTAATATTAGTTTCAAAATAAATTATTGTAAATATATTATTGTAAAAACAAAAAAGGCAAGTAATGTAAATTATGATATTTTGTATATTTTTGATTAATTTAAAAAAAAAATTAAAAAAATTTGTCGGAGAAAGAAACATGAAAAAGGCGTTATTGAAAGTGATATAATTTCTATTTGTTTAAGTCGACAATATAATTATGATAATCTTTTTGCAAAATGGAAAAGGAACAACTTCATGTGCGTCACTATTCTGAACCATTTATCAAGCCGTCAATTTCCATATTTATAGTTCTGATAAATTAATTTCTATCTAAGCTGGCTTCTTACTTTAATTCTAACTAATTAAGCGTATGATACCCATTATTTTACTGGCATTCGGGATGATAGAAATTCATTGTGCGGATGTATCCATGAAATCATTTTAATCATTTTAAATCATATTAACATTTGGAGAAAACAAATTATTTTTTTCCATTTTCCAATGATTATTTCTTATTTTATTTTAAAAATAAATGGATTTCATAAATAAACAAATTATTTGTCTAATCTGACATTAATTATTTTTTTCTATTATTTGGTCACAATTTTATTATTGTAAACCAATTATATCTATAGGGAGATTCTTAATTAATGTCGATTTTTGATTATTTTGACTAAAAAATATATTCTAATCCAGAATTGATTGACAAATGTAGAGGCATTGAAATATAGAGACCTGTTTTAAAATAACCAACAAATATACGGAGCTAGATAATAAATAGAAAAACGAAACTAACAAAAATACTCCTATATATCAAATTGATTGAAAATAAAAATACTTCATATATTATGGGAAAATTAATTAATTTTCGATATGATGAAATGAAATTAATCATAGAAATATAATATCTATCATGGAATTTCAAAATAATAGTACTATGCATAGAATTGTCCATAGTCAAAATTTCAAGACACAATTATTCGAGAAGTTCGTACGTGACATTCGCAAACGTAAATATGGTCGGTATTGTGCACTATATCTCAAAATGAAGAAATATTGGTTGCTTCCAAACTTAATATAATATAGCTGTGGGTATCCCTTAGATAGTGGAGATTTAAAATTGTTTTTTTTAAACAATATCTCACAAATGCTGACAAAAAAGATTAATCGTTTCACAAATAATAGGCCGATGAGAAAAGTTCACATATATATTCTATCTCCATTATTTGAAGATATATCTCCGATATTGAGATAGTTCTAGCCATTGACTTATACATGAATTTTCGATCTATACCGGCAAACTGATCAATAAACGTTCAGTGTGCATTTCAATTGTATTCGGTATTAGTTTCGTTTTAAAGAGGGAATCTAATCAATATCTATTAATATATTGATTTGTATATTTACATGAAATTAAAGTATATAATTATACTATTTAATACGTTTGTAAATAACTCATTGAATAAATTTATGTCTTATTATTAATAGTAATACATCATTATTATGGATATAAATTAATAATTTAATAATTTAAAAATATTATAATAATATTGAACTAAGTTATATATATATAAATATACCGAAATATCTTAAATATTGCAAAATTAATATTTTTTTAACATTTTAACAATTCATATCATATAATTCATATAGCCCTTTATAATTTTTCAACAAATTTTATGTTTTATTTAATTTAGTTTTTAGTTAGATGTTTGGAAATTAAATACAATTTTTAATACATTATTATTCTTGCTACTTTATTTGGACTTTTTGACATTTTGATTTATGTTTTATCTTTTAAAATGATAATATTTTTTTCCTGCATGTTTACCAAAATTTTAAAAATAATTTACTTTTAGAATGTTAATAATTTTCAAAATTCAAAAAATATGTTTTTCATTGCAAATATATAATTATTATTATTTTTCTCAAAGCTTTTTTCTAGTGTAAATTTTTACAATTTTTGAAAAAATATGCAATATTATCTAAGAAATATCAATATTTATTTATAAAGAAAAAATTTATTAATTAAATACTAATCATGATTATGATTGAACCATTAAAATGAACTGTAATCGTTAATCAATATATCTGTGTTGGCGACCGTTTGTGGACATTTCCATTTATACAATCTACGTCTTATACATTTACGTCTTTTACGATCTACAATGAATGTCCATGATCGGTCGGAAGAGTTTTTAGCTGTTGACAACGATTTGTTGACGCTAAAAGATTGTAATTTATTAGAAATGCTACTTTTGTTTCATGTACATAAAAAATAGTGTAATATGTTATTTTACGTTATAAAAAATATTAAATTGGAAATTTGTGCGAAGAAAAATAATTTATCTGTTTTGAGCAAAAATAGGAATGTTCAATGATTTGTAGTTTATAATATAACCATCGGACCGTTTGTGGAGGACATGTCCACAAACGGTCGCCAACATCTGTATAATAATTAGTCATTTTAGAATTCATAGAAAAGTTATATTAAAATTTTATTTTTTTTGTAATAAAAATAAATAAAAAGTATTGCTTACGTATAATATATTGCATGATTTTTAACGGTAATATTTCTAATTTTATCTTTAGAGCAAAGTTAAATTATTTTTGATTTATTATTTTGATTTAGGCGCACACTTTCATTACTATATGAAACCAAAGTATAGTCAATTAAAAAAAAAGTATAATAAAAGCGAAAAATTGAGTTGATGATATTAAAACATACATATTTTATAAACCAATGTACATATTTTTCTGAATAAAAAATTAAACTAGTCATTTAACTGTATTTATCATGCTCCTTGATGGAATTTTGTTAATACGCAATTTTCAACGAATAATCCACAGTCGAATATACATTGTGCCGATACCAATTTTAAGAAATATTTTGTCTATTTTAAAGAAAATAGAAGACAGTAAAAACTTTTTTTTCAATAAATAGTAAAATAGTATGTATATATTCAATATAATTTTAAAAGATCCAAAAGTAAAATTTCTTTCAGAATGCGATTTTTTTGTTCTCTATGATCAAAAATGTCTATAAAAAAAATGTTGGTGCTTTTGTCCGACATTTAACGATAATTCCACTAAGCGACCTCACTGTATAAATTTAATTAATCTTAAAGAATTACAATTGAACTTCCGCTAATCTATTTAGTATTGTTTATCGAAATAGATATATTTCTCCGCGGACGTTTATTACTTTTGAATATGGGTCAGTTTGCCGGTCTAGATAAATAATATATAATTCATTAGTTCTAATTCATATGAGGTAAATTAGAAATAGTCT